>PVKY010002887.1:0-23668 GCA_004027775.1 Bradypus variegatus | reverse complement strand
CCTTCTGGGGCTTTATTTTGGTAAGGATAAGGCTTTGTTTGAGCCCACTTTCTGTCATTCTGAGAACCACATGTAGTGCCAAACCAAGCTGGACTTTGCAGGCTTGTGCCAGCCTGTGGCTGGAGGGCATGCTCAGCAGAGTGGCTCCTTTTTTGGGTAGGAAAATGCCCTTTGGGTTGGCAGGTGCTGCCTCGAATTCCCTACTTTGTCCAGCGGCACATTGTCGGGGTTGCCAGCTGGGTGGGGACCACGGGCGCCCCTGCTGCCTCATGCACCCGTCACCTGAACTGCCCCTCAGGACCTTGTTCCTGAACCCCACACCGGGTACTTCAGCGCCTCCAGAGAGAGCTAGGAGGTCTCGGACCCTCTCCTGCCAGTGTGTCTTTTCATGACCGATGCAGTAATAAGATTAACTGTGTCTGTTGGGACTGTCACTGCCATCACAAAAACAGCCAGCAATTTTGGGGGGCTCATTAAATGCTGGGGAAAGAGTTCACATCTGCTTGCAAAGACTCATTTTATTTTTTAAGACAGTCTCCTGACACTTTTTTGTTATGACCCATGATAAAAGTTACAGCGTGTATCCTGACCCTGTGCACACATGTGCACACACACATATGTAAACTGAAACAAGTTTCAAGAACTCATACTAAACCTCACCAAATGCATTGCCCTCTGCCATTTTCTGTTCTGTTTCATTTTTTTGTAAAGGTCACGAGCCACCAAATTGTTCTCACCATCGGTTGTGTGCCAGCGTGGGAACCGCTGGTTGGGGGCTGGTGTTGGCGTCCGTCTTTTGTGTGTGTTTGAGGCAACTGAGGTGTGGAGAAGTTGAGCGACTTATCCAGATCTAGCCAGCCAGTGGCCGAGGCAGGGCTTGGCACCTGCTCTGCCGTCTTTGGTGGGCCCGGCAGTGGGCGGGGGCCTGGGGTTGTCCCCCTTTCACAGATGAGAAAGTGGAGGGCAGCAAGGACCTCAGGCTCAGCCAGAGCCTGGAGTGTGGCGAGCGGCGCCTGGAGGTGGGCTGTCCCACCCAGTCTCTCCCAGCCCACCAGGTGGGCTTTGCGGGGTCCTGCACAGTACCCCCGCCCGGCCCAGTGGAGGGGACACCCTGCCTTTTGCAGGTGGCTTGTGTTTTGCAGGCTGAGTTCTTCACACCGCCCTGAACCCCCTGCGGATGCCGCAGCCCTGGTTTCCAGCCGTGCCCCCATCCCGCTGGGCCTGGCCTGGCCCTGGGCCCCTCCACGGCTCTGCCTTCCCCACATGACTGCGGGGGCACTGGGGCCCTGCCACCGGGAGGCCGGGCACAGTGCTGGGGAGACGGCCCAGCCTTCCTTTGTCTCTTAAACATGGTTTTGGTTTCTGAGGTGGAGGAAGGGGCCGTGTGTTAGAGAGCACCCTCCCTGTACCCGCCCGCCTTGGCTGCCTGTCCCTGTCCCTGTCCCAGCCCTGGGCCCAGGCCCAGCGTGTTCCTGTGGGTGCAGATGGGGTGAACAGGCCTTTAGGGGCTCTGCTTTTTCACGTAGTGTCCCCCTGGGATCGCTGTTCCACATCATGCATAGCTTTCAGGCTTAACTTTCTATTTTAGAGACTTCATGATCCCGAGAAAAATGAAGTTCTACCAGAGCCATTTGTCTTCCACTGAACAGTCTGCTAGAAACATTTCAAATGATATCTTGAATAATATGATTATTATTCATATAATCATACACTCTGGGATATTCAGGCCTTATTGCCACAACGGGGTCGTGTCCTGTGTGCCATTCTGCAGTTGTTCTTTTCATTCTACCGATTGGATCTTGGCCAGTCAGGAAGTAGACTTCTGCATTCTTATTCTGTGTGATTCCAGCAGCTTGATGAGCTGTGATTGGCATTGCCAGGCCCCCTGCTTGCAGAAATTGTGAGGTTTCCATAGGTTTTTGCTAATATAGCTGATGGTTTGAGGAACTTTTTCATTTATGGACCTTTTATTCTCTTGTGCTTTTCCCCCCGGGTGCATGCTCCTGAGCAGGGTCCAGGGTCCGGAAGCCTCCGGTGGGGGCTTCACCCCTTGGGTACAGGCTTCTTAAAGGGGCCTGACACCCTCTGCCTACCTGAAAGGTAGGCTCCTTCTCACCCCTTCCCCCTTGCCTGCTCCCCTGTTGTACGGAGCCTTCCCTCTGGTACCAGGCCTCCGAGGACCCCAGGCGCCCACGGACAGGCCGCTTCCTGCGTGGGAACGCGCCTTCCTGTGTGGTGTGCTGCCCGACTCTCCTCGTGGCCCTGGGCAGTGGACAGCGAGCAGATGCCCGGGGCCTGGCACCATGGCCTGAAGTTGGGAAGTCAGACACTTCTGGGGAATATGTGTTTGTTCTAAACATTTCTATAAAGTTTGCTCCGTCTTCCTTAATAAGCATATGTGTTTCCATGTAAAAGTGATACTTTGTCCCAGTGTTTGGGTGACATCGATGCTCCAGGATGAGTTTGTGGCTCCAGGTGCCCTGGATTCACTGACCCAACGTCTGGAAGCCCAGCTGGGGCCCAAGGTGGGCCGTGGAGGTTCCCTCTGGGCCCCCTCAGCCCCTGCCTTGGAGGTGCCCTGGAGCTCCCCTCCGTGGGCGACTCTTGCTATAAATTGCTGCCATCCTCAGGGGCTTAGAGCCTCTCTGATGCTCGGGCCTGAGCCCAGGCCCCCATGCCTTGCTCTCCCCGCATAGCAGCACCTGGCTGGGAGTGCCGCATGACCTGGGAGCCTGCAGGAAATGCAGATTCCCAGGCCCTGCCCCAGACCTGGCCCTGGGAACCTGCTTTAACATACTCTTAAGGTGATTTGTATGCAAGCTCACTAATGAGAAGCCTGAGACACCAAACCTGATTAAACTCTTGGGGGTGACAGAAGGGGAATAAACCTGACAGCAGCAGTCACCACCACCCTGCCTGCACACAGGGGGTCCCAGGGGAAGAGGGGAACTGAGCAAGGTTCTGTTCTCTGCACCCTTCCCCCACCTCCTCCTCCTGGGTTTATCTCTTCTGCCCACGTCTGGAGGAGTTCCTTGGTGTACAGGCTTAAGGGCAGTTCTTTTTATTATTTGTTTTTATTAGACAGTTGTAGTTTTACAGAAAATATGCAGGAAATAGGGTTCCCATCTACCCTACCCCTCACACATGCTTTTCTCTATTATTAACACTTCGCATTAATTAAGCTGTTAACTATAATCCATGGTTTATATTAGGGTTCACTGAGTTGTATAGTCCTATGGGATTTTTTTAAAATTTTTATTCTGGTATAATATGTACATCTTAAAATTTCCCCTTTTAACCATTTTCAAATATACATTCACAAAGTTATGCTACCCTCACCACCATCCATTACCAAAACTTCCATCAGCCCAAACAAAATTCTGTGCCAATTAAGCATTAACTCCCTATTCCGTACCCCAACCCCAGCCCCTGGTAACCTGTATCTAAGTTTCTGAGTCTTTGAGTTTGCACATTCTGATCATTTCATATCACTGAGATCATTTAATATTTGTCGTTTTGTGTCTGGGTTATTTCATTCAACATAATCATGTATTAGAACTTCCTTCCTTTTTATGGCTGGATGATATTCCATTGTATGTATTTACCACATTGTATTTATCCATTCATCTGTTGATGGACGCTTGGGTGGCTCTACCTTTTGGCAATTGTGAATAATGCCACTACGAACACCGCTGTGCAAACGTCTGTTCGTGTCCCTGCTTTCAGTTCTTTGGGGTATATACTTGGAGGTGGGATTGTTAATATTTAACTTTCTGAGGAACCACCAAACTGTTTTCCACAGTAGTTTTTGATTAGTGATACTGTCTCCACTTGCGGTGTTCTGCTAAGGTCTTCTGTTGTTCCTGAGTCAGTGTAAGTACTTTGTGTGTTCTTTTGGAATTTGTCCATTTCTTCTGGGTTATCGGATTTGTTGGTGTGCAGTTGTTCATTGTATCCTCTTATCCTGATTATTTCTGTGGGGTTGGTAGTAATGCCCCCACCCCCCTTTCATTTCTGATTTTAGTTACTTGTATCCTCTCTGTTTTCTTTGTCAGTCTAGCTAAAGATTTATTGATTTTATTGATTTTTTCAGAGAACCAACATTTGGTTTCATTGGTTCTCTCTTTGAATTTAAGGTGAGTCTCTTGTAGATGGCACATAGTAGGGTCATGCTTTTTTATCCATTCTGCCATCCTCTGTCATTATTTCTATTTTCCATTTATGTTTAAAATGACTACTGATTATGCAGTCCTTCTGTCATTTTTCTGTTTGGCTTTGTGAGTCTTAGACCATTTTTGACCCCCAATTCTTCCATTAATGCTTGTTTTCATATTTTTTTATTTTGTGTATTGTACTGCATTAAGTCCCTTCTCATTTCTATACATATACGTGTATGTATGTTCATATATTTTCTTTATGATTACCACGGGACTTCAATTTTTAATGCAATTTTATTGAGATATATATACACATCATCTAATCCAACCAAAGTTTACAATAAATGGTACACAGTATCATCATGTAGTTGCACATTAATCACCAGTTTTTGAACATTTTCATTACTCCAAAAAATAAAAAATTAAAATTAAAAATAACACCCAAAACATCCCATACCCCTTACCCCCCCACATTATTTATTTATGTATTTTTTTCTATATTTTTTTATTCCATCTGCCCCGACACTGAATAAAGGGAGAGTCAATCACAAGGTTTTCACAATCAAATAGTCACACCCCCAAAGCTGTGTACTACACGGTCATCGTCAGGAATCAGCTACCGGATTACAATTCAGCGGTTTCAGGTGTTTCCTTCTAACTATTCTAATACACTCGAAACTAAAAAGGAGTATCCATATAATGCATAAGAGGAACCTCCAGAATGAACTCTTGACTCTATTTGAAATCTCTCAGCCACTGAAGTTTTATTTTTTTCATTTCTTTCCCCCCTTTTGGTCAAGAAAGCTTTCTCAGTCCCATGCCAGGGCCAAGCTCATCAGGGCTTGAATTTAACATGCTAAGTCTATTATCAATCATGTTTGATTTGATACCAAATTAACTTCAAGAGCACCACAAACACCGTTCCTGTACCCCGCATCCCCCCACCTTTTTATTGTACTTGTTACAAAGTACACCTTTAAATGTTATCTGTTTAGGCAAAACTATGCTTTATCTTTACTTTTTATGTATTTGCATTTTAGAACCTGTAAGAAGTAAAAACTGTAGTTAAATACCAAAAAATACCGTACTATAGAATTGGCATTTATATTACCTTTAGAGGTCTTTATTTCTTTGCCTCTTCGATCCACTGTCTGGTGTCCTTTCCTTTCTGTTTGAAGAACTCCTTTTAGCATTGCTTGTCCAGCAGCCTTATGGTGGAGGCAACTCCCTCAGCTTTTGTTTATCTGGGAATGTCTAAACTCGCCCGCTTTTGTGGAATACAGACTCGCTGAACATAAAATCCTTGTTGGCAGTTGTTTTCTTTCAGCACTTTAACTATTTTGTCCCTCTGCCTTCTTGCCTGCGTGGTTTCTGACGAGAAATCAACACAATCTTACAGGGACTCCCTTGTGCACAACACGTTGCTATTTTCTCGCGGCTCTCAGAACTCTCTCCCTGCCCTTGGTATTTGACAGTTTGATGACCAGAAGGAAGGTTGTATTATTGGAAAGGAGAGCTGACTTCCGCGTTGGGGCCAGCATCGCCCGGCTTTGACGGTAGCAGTCCCCTTGCCCTCTGTTCCTTGGAAGGCTGCTGCCCTCCCCAGCTCAAGTGCACTGGGTTCCAGGGCCGCCGGTGCTCTTGAGAGGCCTGCCTCGGGGGGAGGCACGTCAAGAAGCGTGGGCACAGGCTGCCCGCTCCTCTGGGCGGGTGGAGGGGAGGATGCTCTCGTGCATCCGTCACTGTCGCCTGAAGTGACTGCTGCACCATGTGGAGCAGGGCTGCTTCCTGGCCGGTCAGAGACGTCAGCCGTGGCATCTGCTGCCTTTCTCTCCCGTGCCCTCCGTGCCCACCTGCAGAACGAGCCTGGTCTGGATGTCTGTCTTCTGTCAGGCACACACTGCCAGAATGTGACATCTGTTCGTGCACACCCACACATGATGCACAAACATGCTTACACATGCCTGGGCCCTTCCAGGGGGCCCTCGCGCCCCACGCAGCCAGTGCTGGGCTGGTCATGCCTCCTTGGCGGCCCTTGTAAGCTGGCACAAGTCTGGATTAGCCACCTGGTGCTCTGCAAGAGTCAGGGGCTGCCATCCCCTCTGCTGCAGAGCTCACTGTAGGATGGCCCAGTTGTCCTGTGTATTAGGGTCCTCTAGGAAGCAGAACCAACCGAATATATGTGTGTGTATGTGTTATATACATATATATATATATATGTACATATATGTATGTAGTGTAAATATCATGAGTTTTAGTATAAGAATTTTAGCTCACACAACTGTGGGGGTGAACAAATCCGAATTCCATAGGGTAGACTGCAAGCTGCGAACGCGAATGAAGGTTTTGATGAATTCCCCAGGAGAAGCTGACTGGATGAAGCAGAGATAGGAATTCTCTTTTCTGACTGCTGACATCATTACTTCTCCTTCTCCTTCAGCTGATTGAGACTCCTCTCGTTGTCAAAGGCAGTCTCCCCAGTTGACTGTAGATGTCATCAGCCGTAGTGTAATCAACTTGCTGATGGTTTAAGTCCATGAAGTGTCCTTAAGTAGCAGGCCAGTGCTGGCTTGACCACACAACTGGACACCAACCCCCAGCCAAGCTGACCTGTGAATTTGCCCGTGACAGCCCCTCTCTGGGGCATTCTCCTGGCATGTCAGCAGAGGGTCGTGTCTCGAGGTGGGCTGGTGGGCTGTGCCGCCCGGGGGGCCTCTGATGTGGGGAGCGGAGCAGGGGCTCCATGCTCGGCCTGAGGGACCGGCTGTAACCCACGTCATGCTCTAACGGCCTTGAGGTGTTAGCTCTTCGAGGGAGGTGAAGAAACTGGGCTCAAAGAGACAGAGCCTCACCTCGGGTGGAAATTTCCCCCCAGTCCAGAGGTCAGGACTCCAGGCCTTACCCTAGACTTCCCTGTCACCTGTCGAGTGCTTCAAGCCTGCGGACTTGTGAGTGTTCTGCCTTCCACATCCTTGCGGATCCTGTCTTCTCCGTCACACGGCTGCTGCTCCCCCATTCCAGGCCCTGAGCATGTCCGTGGGCCCCGACTGCTCCCCGGCTCGCTCCCCTCCCCCGGTGGAGCCATCTGCGGAAACCTTCAGGGGCTTCTTGTCTGCCCCAGAGTCACTGGGTCCCCCTCTCAGAGTCGCATCCCCAGAGACCCTGACAGAATGGCCTGAGCCCCCCACCCCCACTCCTACGAAGCCCCCATGGCCCCTCGGGTGGGCATGGCATCTGGTCAGTTTACGTGGATGTTAGCTCTTTCCCACACGGGTCTTCCAGGCACCACAGGGTGCCTCTGCGCCCCATTGCCTCTGCACCCCGTTGCCTCTGCGCCCCCTTGCCTCCCTCAGTGGAGGTGCTTAGTGTTTCCCTGGCTCTTGAAGATGCTCGAGTGAAGCAGTGAGCTCCACACAGAAGAGCTGACATGAGGGGCCTGGCTCTCTTCCCCTCCTGCCCACAGGAAGAAAGTCTGGATTAGATCTGTGCTGTCGCCCTGTCCATCTGTCCATCCGTCCTTCCATCCACCCATCCAGCCTTTTGTTCCGCATTTGAATGTCCGGGACCCCGCACGCTACTGAGTCTCCAGAGACTGAAGATTTGGGGCCACTTGGGACGGGACCCCGGGCTCCAGGCACCATGGCACCTGCCTCCTGCCTGTTTCTGTCACTCCTGGGGATGGGCCAGGGAGGCGGGACTTGGGGCAACAGAGAAAAGGGGCACAGACAGCGCTTGGCTGAGCAGCGTCCCACCCCCCACCCCGGGCCGCAGGCGTACTGTATTTCAATTCAAGAAAACAAGATCAAAAACGCCTCCAGGGAGGAGAATGAGCACGAATCCACTTGGAGAGGAAAACTCACAGAGGCCAAGCTAGACCTCCTTGGTGCTGTCGGAACCGGAGCTCATGGATGCAGAAAACCCCAGAAGCCTCTGCCTCGCCTCTCCAGAGAGGGCCTGGCACAGTGGCTGCTTCTCGCTCTTTTGTTCTTCAGGTGGTCCCAACTCTGTGTGTCCTCTGGTTTCTGGGTGATGTCACCACTCGCTGCCCTGCGAGGGGCCTGTTTGCCAGGCAGGGTTGCCACCTCTGGTTTCCCGGGCCGTCGGCCGGCCTGCTTGTTCTGAGCGGGTGGTGGGATGAGTGTGGCCAGGGAGCCTGCGGACAGGTCACCAAAGCCCGAGGAGCCTCAGCCTGGGGGCCCCGGGGTGGGTGTTGGGGCTCCCCTCTTGCTCTGCTGCAGGCCCTGCTGAATCCAGGAGCAGGGGCCGAGCACAGGGGAACCGAGGGACGGGGGCAGCCAGGCCAACCGGGGAGGTCCCAGCTGGCACAGGGCCGCCCCAACCTGGCACATCATTGTCTTCCACAGGAGACGCAAACTCAGCTTCCCACTGTCCCCCATCCCGGGGTTGCTGACTCAGTGAGTCTGGCAGGGCCCCCTCAGGCCACCTGCCCCGAGGGCCACAGCCTATACCTGGCCCCCAGTTCCCAAGACTCCTTCCACTGCCTGGCTCTGATCCTTGAGAGCTGTGCTGTTTGGAAACAGGAACTGCCACAGCAGCTGAGCCCTGGTGCCTCGAGGTGCGTCCAGAGGTGTAGCTGAAGGTCTCCAGAAGGTGCTTGCTGTTAGGGTGGGGGAGTCCAAGCCCCTTGCATGTGACTCCAGGCAGGGTGTACATGGCAGACTTCCCCGTAAAGCAGAGGATGTACCTGGTGGCCTGGGGCATAACCTCACCTGGCTTGTGCCCAGGACAGAGAAAGTGCAGGCACTGGGCACAGTCCCTTCAAGTTCTCAGTCACTGCCTTTGAAATTTGCCACTTGCTCCCCGGAGAACAGCAGAGTGTAAGTGAGCGTGAATGAGGTGTGTCCTGCACTGGGGAAGGGACACCTGTGTGGGGTGGTGAGAGCGTTTCTGATTGGGCTCTCTGCTCTCCCCCGGATCCCAGCCATGGAGTGGCATTCTGAGCCCAGCCTGGGGAGGGTTGAGATCCGGACGCCACCCCGGCCCTTGGAAGGAGAGCGTGTCCTCCCACTGGTGACCTCACGGGGCCCAGAGGGGCATTCAGGCGGGGAGTGGTCCGGGCGTCTGTCCAGCCCAGCGCCCACCTGCTCCCACCTGCTGCACCCACCTAGAAGGGGCCATCCCAAAGGCTCCGAGCCTGCCACTTCCTGCAGCGGGGGTCTCAGCCATTCCACTGTCAGGTCACTAGAAGGTTCTTTCTTGGCACAGGCTTAGCCCTGCTTCCTCCTGGCTTTTTTGCTGGTTCTGGTTCTCTCTGCCGGGGAGAAAGGACCTGACTTTTCCCTTTTCAAGATGTTGGTCTGTTAGAGATGGGAGGGTGGTGCTGCTGCCCACCCCCCCGGATTTCCATCGGGCCTCTCCGTGGTCCACTTCCTGTCCTGCTCTTCTTTCTGGCTGCCGAGTCCAGCAGGCCCCTGGCAGGCCTGCTGTGTGTGGGTCTTGTTGGCAGGGCTACTGTGGAAGACCTCATCTCATGTGTTGTCTGTGTTTCTGCAGCTCCAAGAAGCCCAAGAAACACCTCCAAGTGGTAGCGAAGCCCAGACCCTGGCCCCGGCTCACCATCTTTGATGACGAGGTGGACCCTGACGAGGGGCTCTTTGGCCCGAGCAGGACATTCTCCCCGCAGGGCCCTGCAGAGGATGCTGCCCCCCGAGACGGTGAGTGGAGCCTCAGGTGTGTTCCTCTGCTCTCGAGCCAATGCGGTGAGCTGCCAAGACTGAGGCAGGTTGGAAGGCGTCCCCTTCTGTCTTGTTTAGACAGAATACGGACTTGGCTTCTTGAGTTCTGCTGCTGCAGAAATCTAGCCTCACACCTGGTGGCCCCACAGACAGAACATTCCAGGCTCGTGTAGGTGGCTTGCTTTTTTGGAGAAGTGTGGATTGGGACTGGTGTGCAGGGCCCTTCCTCAAACCTGCAGCCAGCAGTGGGTGCTGGGGACCCCCAGGCGTTGTCTGGCTGGAGAGTGGGTGGTGACCTGTCCCAGGCATGCACAAGGCTGTACGGTTTGGATTATGACGAGAGGTTTTGCGTTACCTGGATAGACTCCACTGGAGGTTTCTGTGCAGAGTTGGGGAAGGAGAAGCCCAGCTGTGCAGCTTCTGGGCTGGTTCCTACCCCTGGCCCAGACCCTTATCCAGGGTGGGTGGGGGATGATGTCACTCCTAATGCAGGAAACTCTCGGGGAGCCCCTGCTGAGGGCCAGACTCTGGGCTGGACCCCAGAACACAGACCCAGTTCCTGTCCTCACGGGGCTCAGAGGCCATGGGAGGCCAGACAGAGGCTGACAAGTGCAGGGTAGCTCCAGTCTGCAGCAGATCTGAGCAGAGTCATGTCTGCACCCCTGCGGGGAAGCCAGGGAGGGCACCCAAGGGGCGGGCTGTCGTCCCAGAGCCGAGCTGGAAGGTCAGCAGGAGTTTGCCGAACCTGCTGAAGAGAGAGATTCCAGGTGAAGAGGACAGCTATCGGCTTTCATGAAAGGGCAGTGTGGGCAGCCCTGACACGGGAGTGGGGCGTGGGGGGTACGCCACCGGCTCCTGTCCCTCACCACTGAACCCCAGCACAGGGCAGCCCTGGCCCGGGTTGGCCCTCAGTAAGTATTTGTTGGAAGACTGGGGTGCAGCAGTGGGAGGTGAGTGAGGAACCCCGGTTGGATTGGACCAGGGGAAGCCCAGATGCTCAGACGGTGAGTGTGAGGGGTTGTCTCCTCCAGAAAGCAGTGGGGAGACCGTGCAGGACGAGCAACAGGGAGCGCCGTGATCACGCGACTAGCACCGCGTGGTGGGTGGTCAGGTGCCCCAGGCCCTGCAGGAGCCCCCTGCCTTCTCCCTCCTCTGCCCAACCCGGCCCCACCCCTGTGGTTCTCCTGTGTTCCACCTGGCCCCTTGCCCGTCTCACCCTGCACCCCTGGGCTGCTGAGGACCCTGCCATGGCTTCCCCTGACCGCTCTGCCGCTGCCTTCCCTACAGCCCTGAAGCTGTTCGATGACCCAGACCTTGGCGGGGCCGTGCCCCTGGGGGACCCGTTACTGTTGCCGGCCACCCGGGAGAGCGGAGGGCCCGCATCCGGCCTGGGCTGTACGGACGCCTCCGAGGAGCTGTTCAGGTATCCCCCCGCCCCAGGGCGCTTCGCCAGCTCTGAGAGGGGCCCCCGAACACGGCCAGGGCACCACGCAGGCAGCTCCCATCCCAACGTCTCAACCTCAGCCCCAGGGAAGGAAACCCAGCCTGCCAGAGTCGGGAACCAGTGAAGGGGATCCCCGGGGAGGGTCAGCCGCCCAGAGCAGCTCCCGGGTTCCAGAAAGAGAACTAAGGCCGAACTTGGTTTCGTGTGTGCCACAATGCTGTTTCTTTCATGCTCAGATTTTAATGGTTTATATAAACTAATTGAATTAGGTGGCTGCAAGAGCAAGTGTAACTGGCCTAAACAGGTTTGGGAACAGATAAAGCTGACTCTTGGCAGCACACAGTCACGGAGGGGGCAGAAGTGCAGATGTTCTGGAGAGTGGTCACCCAGCCGGAACTTTCCATCAGTAGGTTTCACACAGGGAGGCTATAATGTCCTAAGAACAGAACTTGTGTAGCAATAACTGCTGTTCATTGGGTGTTTGCTGTGGGTCAGGTGTTACGTATGCTGGGCCTTCTGCACGGTGTCTTCTTGAATCTTCACAACAGCCCCTTGGGGGCCTTATTTTTCCTGTTTTATAGAATTCTGAGTGTGGGAGAGAAATAGCTCTTCCCAGGTCACAGCTTTCAGGTGAGAGCTGGGCCTGGAACTCTTCCAAGGAGGACCCTGCCAGCCTCCTCCCTGCCCTGGGGACCCTCCGTGCACTGGGTGCAGAGCAGGTGGGAGACAGCCTCCCCCACCCGGGGCCACAGTGGCTCTCCCTGGGCTTCCGTGCTTGCAGCTGCATTGCTTATGAGGTTGGAGTTACGCATGTCTACACCTCTTCACCCGCGTCACCCAGAGTGCAGGGCTTTGGCGACTTACAGGAAGCTGAGCTGCCTCTTTCCAGGAATGGTTTCTGTGGCACTGCAGCGGGCGGTCCCAGGCAGCTGTCATCTGCACCCTCGTTAGCAGACGCAGGCTGTTAGTCCTCTGCCCACCGAGCCCGAGTCACAGCGATGGCTTCTTGTATTTACATCTCCCCAGGGCTCCTGGCATCTGTTCACTCTCATCTTGTGTCCTTGCTCCTGACATCCTGCAGGCTGGGAGGAGTTCTGGTATCACTGTTGTCATTTCATTGACAGGAGAAACTGAGGCCCAGGGAACAGGAGCACTAGGGCCAGCCCCGTGAGACTCGGTGTTTTCCAGTGGGAGGGTTGTAGTGGGACCCTTCTGGCTTGGTTCATCCTAAAGCCAGTACACCAGCACCTCCAACCGTGCTCCATGGATACCGGCTCTGGAGAGGTTAAAAGACACTGCCTTCAAGGGCTCTCACTCCCAGAGGATCTGGGAAATGCCACTTCACACAGAACTTGTCAGGGCCTTCAGCACCTGTGTGTGCAAGGGAAACGCCGGGCAGCAGTTTGTGCCCTTCTTGGTCCCTAGGGCCTCCTTTGTACTGCCTGTTAGCAGCTCACAGGGCAACGTTCCGCCAGAACCACTGCTCTGGAGAACGTGAGTCCTGGGGCCCTGCCTTCACTTTTTTTATTTAACCACAAAATTTTATTATATGGATATATATATAGTTAATATTAAAGAAGGTGTAGGTTTACAGAAAAATCATGAAGAAGGTACAGAATACCCATATACCCTCCCCTGACACAGTTTTGTGTGTTATTAATACTTTGCATTAGTTGGTACAGTTGATACAATAAGTGAATCAGTGTTATTTATAGTTATACTATTAACTAAAGTCCATAGGTTATATCAGGGTTCACTGTGTTGTACAGTTCTATGGTTTTTTTTAATTTTTATTATGGTAACATACATACAACCTAAAATTTCCCACCTTCATCACTTTCAAATACACAGTTCATTGGGCTTAATTAGACTCGTGTTATGATGCTGTCAGCACCGTCCGTTACCAAAACTTTTCCATCATCCCAGATGGAAACTCTGCCGATTAAGTGTTAACCCCCATTACCCACCCCCACTACGGCCCCTGTAGCTTGCATTTTAGTTTGAATTTCTGTATTCTAATTATTTCATATCAGTGAGGTCATACAGTACTCGTCCTTTTGTGTCTGGCTTATTTCACGCAACACGATGTCTTCAGGTTTCTTCCATGTTGTCGCACGCACCAGAACTTCATTCCTTTCTGTAACGGAGTACTAGTCCATTGTGTGCAGATACCACATTTTGTTTATCCATTCGTCTGCGGGTGGACACTTGGGTTCCTTCCATCTTTTGGCAATTGTGAATAACGCCACTTGGAATGTTAAGTGTGCAAATATCTGTTCAAGTCCCTGCCTCCAAGGAGGCTCCAGTTCTCTCTCTTGGGGGTCTGTGCCCCATCGCTGGAGGTGACCCCAGGTATGAGGCTGGCAGCAGCAGGCGGCCAGGGGCTGGGGTTGGGGGGCTGCACCCAGCACCTCCACACTCAGCAGGCCCCGCCAGGCCCGGTGTCGCTGGCCTGACCTCACAAAGGCACCTGCGCCTGTCCCGGGTGCCAGATGCTCTGACAGGCCTCCCCAGGGGGTGGGTTAGACAGTGGGAATCAGCGTCCCATGGTTTCGGAGCCGAGGCGGCTCGCCCTCCCAGGGTCTGGCCTGCCACTTTCTTTGGGGCTCCTTGGTTTGCCCCTCTGCTCCCGTCACATGGCCATGTCCTCTCCTTTCTCTTCCGGTTCCCTCTGACTTCTGGCTTCCAGCTTCCGGCCTCTCCTCCTGGCTTTCTCCTTAGAAGGCCTCAGGTAACAGGATTTAGAGTCACCGTGGTTCAGGTGGCCACACTGTAACTAAAAATAGCATCACCCCTTCCCTGTCCTCCCCTGTAGAAAACAGTAACCAAATGACATCTTCACAAGGCCCCATTTACAGTGAGCTCACACCCGCAGGGATGCGGGTCAAGACAGAGCCTGTGTTTATAGGGGGCGTGATTCCACCTACCACAGTGTACACACACGCACGCACGCACGCACGCCCCACCGGGCTCCTCCACCTGGCCCGGCAGGCTTTTGCACGGGACCAACCTGCTCAGGCGTTGGGGTGCGCTGCAGGGGTGTTGGGGTGCGCTGCCAGCGCCCAGCCCCGCCTCAGCCTTCGCTCCGTGCTATCCCCTTCTCCCACCTCTCTCTCTGAAGCCCCGTATTCCCCAGGAAGCCTTTCCCACCGGCTCGGCCCCTGGAGTCACTCCCTTCTCTGAGCCCTGAAAACTTGGTCCTGGACCCTTTTAATAGTGTGGATCTGCCTCCCCCTGGGCCGAGGGTGCCCGGGTCGGGGGGCTGCCGCTCATCTGGGTTTTGGGTGGGCCTCAGTTGGTACACAGAGGCTCCCAGAAGAAAATCAGTGTCTGCAGTGTCCCTTCCCATCTGTAGCCCTCTCTGTTCATTATTTTATTTGGTCACCATGAGAATCCCCCGGTTTGCAGGTGGGGAGGCTGAGGACGGGGGTGGGAGGGGGGGTGCTGGTGAAGTGGCCGAGGCCCCGGGGGAGGGTCTGTGGAGTGAGGAACGGGGCAGGGACCCTGACTGCAACGTCACGCTCTTGTCGGCATGGCACCAGGCGGCCCTGCGAGGTCCTGCTGCGATTCCGAAACCCAGAGAGGCCGAGTAGCGTGCCCAGGGCCCCCAGGTCTCAGCCTTCAGCTGCCTCCACCTCCCAAATTGCCCCCCAGATTTCCCCAGAAATTTCCATGGAGCTCCGCCTGAGCCTCTGGGGTATTGCTTTCAGACCCTTCCCACAGCCCTGCGTGTCCCCTGCTGTCCCCTGGTTCCAGACCAGACTGGCCAGTGCACAGCTTCTCCAGGAGGGCAGGAGTGAGGCCGCCACACCCCAGGAGTGTGAGCTGGGGGTGTCACCCTCACCCACATCCTTGGGTGCAGGGCTCCTGAGCCCCACTTTTGCCAGGATGGCTCACCGCCCGCTCCCTGCCCACTGGGGTGAGGCCCAGGAGCCCCCGTCAGGTCATTCTTTTTGAGCATCTTCTGGAAGCTGGAGCATCCTTGAAATGCCCTCACCTGGCCCCTCACAGATGGAGAAACTGAGGCCCAGGGAAGGGTGTTTCCCGTCATCCCTTATTTCCTGCTCTTGCTGTGGATCTTCTCTGAGTGGCTGAGAGGCCACTCAGACCCGCGAGCCCCAGACTGAAGCCCTCTCTTGAGGGAGAAGAGAAGGGGCAGCAGATGTCCCCAGGCCTGGCCCAAGGGGGGATCTTCCCGAGGAGGGGGTATTGGAGACCACAGAGATTACCACGAAGCCCAAAGAGAAGCTCCTCCCTCTAGAGACAAGGGAGGCACTGGTTTGGCTCCGCAACAGGGAGAAAGGGACAGGTCCTTTCAGCCTCCTCCTCCCTCCATGGCGTTATTTAAGGGCTTTGGGAGGGTCTCAGCAGAGACAGGGACCAACTGAACCTGGATCAACCCCGACCTGAAGCTGGTGAAGAGGCTTCAGTGCGTGGGTGCTCTCAGAAGGTGGACGCTCGTAGAGATCCGAGCTCGCCACGCGCACTTTAAATACTGCTCCCCACACCAGCTGTGGGGCCCGGGGCAAGGCACTTAATGCTCTGAGCACCCCTTTTCACAAATGTGTTTTGAGATGATTAAATATGTTAACAAGTGTGGAAGTGTCTGCCGTGATGGGCATTCGGCCCCATGGCCTTGGGTGGTGGGTGGAATGGACCAAATGGGGTCTTTAGTTGCACGTCTGGTTTCCAGGAATCGAGTTACCCACCAGGAGCTGGAAGCACAGGCAGTGGGGGCAGAGCCGGGCAGTGGCCTGGGCTTTCTGTCTGGCCATTCAGTGCTGGGGGCTGGTCCCATGTGACCTCCCACCGTAGCGGCCTTTCGTCTGGCCCACGGAAGGGCCTTCGGCGGTCCTGGGCTGTGACGGAGCCTGATGGGGCCTGGCTGAGGCTGTCTCCAGCCCTCAGTGGGCTCAGTCTGCACTGTGTGGGCCATGGAGGGGCCTCGTGGGCAGGCAGACCCCAGTCCACACCCCCGGAGTCCCTCACTTGTTCTGTCTCCTGTCAAACTTGTTTTAGGGAGCACTCAGCTTCAGAAGCCGGAGTGTGGCTCCAGCTCAGGCCCTGCCCCGTACCAGCTCTCCTCTTAGGCGGCTCTCTCCCCCTCCACAGGCTTCGGGGTGTGTGAGGATGGAATAGGGCACTGCAGCTAAGATGTTTGTCACAGAGCAGGAGCTCAGGACACACAGTGTTCCTGTTGCTTCTGAAGGGTTGGAGGGTAAGTTTCCTCAAGAGTCACCTGTGCCTAGAGCAGAGTCACTGGAAGGCAGCTGTCGGGAGGCTGCGGGGGCCCAGCTCTGCCCTTGCTGTGCTCTGGCACCGGGCGGAGAACCCGGCCGTGAGCTACTCCCTGGGAGCAGGGTGGAGGAAGGGGCCATGGTGGGGCAGGCCGAGCAGCTGTGCCTGGTGCCCGGGTGGGAGTGGTGTTGCCTCTGGGTCTTGTGGCTTTGGCAGAAGGTGGCTCCACTCAGGGCCTCTCTCTTTGGTTCCCTAGAGTTGAAGAGGACTTGGACCACATTCTGAATCTGGGAGTCGAGCCCACGCCCAAGCCCAGGCCGCCCGTGGCAGCCAAGCCAGTGCTACCCAGGAAACCAGCAGTGCCCCCCAAAGCGGGCCTGGCAGGAGCCGTGGCTGGGCAGCAGAAGCAGCCCCAGGTCCAAGCCATGGATGAGAAGGATATCCTGCAGTACATCCGGGACCACGCTGCGCCTGGCCAGGCCGCCCCCAGCCTCTTCTGAGCCCGCCCACCCCTCTGCCCGCTCCCTGGCCAGGCCTCCCCGTGGAGGGGTGGGCTGTGAGTGAGGTGCAGCGCCTTCGTTCCCGAGGGAGGGGGCTGGAAGCCCAGGCAACGGGCCCTGCACGGCATTGCTCCTTTCTCCTCTGGGCTCTGGGGTCAGAATGGAACCATTGCAGTGGAAGGAGAGCCGTGGGAACTGGAGCCCATGGGGTCTCAGGCTCCGTGGCTGTGCAGGGCACGGTGAGGGTGGGGTGCCTTGCTGAGCGGAAGCCCTGTCCTGCAGATGCAGTGAGGGGTGCCTGGGCCCCCAGGAGGCCTGACCAGGTCCCCAGGGGACTCTGCCAGAGCCTCACTGGGAACAGAGAGACCCCATCCTCACTCGTGCCCACTAGGCACTGCCAGCCAGAGCAGGTGAGGGGGGACCCGGGCCTAGGTTAGGGTTCTCCGCAAGCCACTGTGGAGTCTGTGGGTGGCCTGGCTCCGGGAGGGTCCCTCAGGAGTAGGATCCCAAGTGGGTGCCTGGGAGAGCCAGGCTGCCCGGGCCTGAGCCACTGCCACCAGGCTCTAGGCAGGTGCTTTTCTGAGTGACCCACACTCTGGACCAGGCCCAGGCCCTCCCCGTCCTTTCCCAGGGAAGCCAGGCTTGGGGCACAGCCCGGTGCCCGCCGTTCAGCTTGGAGCACAGTGAGTCAGTGGCTCCCCCAGAGCTCTGCCGGGACCCAGGCCATGGTGGGGCCTGGGCTCAAGGCTCCCAGACTTCTGCCTCCAGGGCGTCGTCCATCAGGGGCCAATGCCATCATGAACTTTGGGGTCTGGACTTGCTCCCCGCCTTTCACCAGTGGAAGACCCCTCCTGGACAGGGTCAGTGCCTTAGACTCCCCCGGACCCCAGCACAAGGGGCTGGGAAGAGCCTGGAACTCAGGGCGTTCTCGGTGATTGAATGATGGCGCAAAAGGGGAGAGAATGTCTTTTTTGGATATCGTTTTTAATAAAACACAACCACTCTTGTTCTCTGGCTCTGTCCTGCCTGCCTGACAGAGGCATGGAGGGGGTTGAGAATAGGACCCCAGACCCTTTCCTGAAACAGGCCAAGAGCCAGCCCCGTGGCAGTCCCCAGCTGCCCCTGCCGCCTGCCCTGCCAGGGAGGTGGGAGCCCAGAGCCTCCTCTACCTTGCGTTTTCCCATGTTCCCACTTCTAATCCAGAAAGGCCCCTGCCCCTCCCCTCAGGCAGACACCTCCCCAGGCCCAGCGCCCACCCACCGAAGGGGGGGGCCTCAGGAGGAGGGCAAGGCCATGGGCCTCATCTGCACCCAGAGGCTGCAGAGGCTGCACAGCTCCGGCTGGCCCAGCTCGCCCCTGAGCCCCTTTTCCCTCTGGTCAGCAGCTCCTGGCCCCCTCCTCCCCCCTCCACCCAGCAGGGGACAATGTTTAGTGCAGGAGAAGGCTGCAGGGGCAGTACAGCAGGGGCAGCAGGGTGGGGTACCGGGGGGCGTGACCCCTCCAGTCAGGGTCCTTGGAGCACCAGGCACCCACTCGCTGGTGTGGCTCCATGGAGCCGTGGCCCAGCCCCTTTCTCGGCAGCCTCGAGCTCTGGACCCCACGGCGAGGATTTGTGCTCCAGATCCTGAGGTGCTCAGCGTGGCTCATGTCTCCCCGCAGTCTGTGTCCGCCTGGCCAGTCAGGGACATCAGTTATCCAGTGAAGTCCTTGCCAGTGACGCATGCCAGCATCTGCTGGTTTGTGCTTTTCTGTGTGCTGGGCTAATGGGGGCAGCGGGGGCAGGATGGGGGCAGAGGGAGAAGAGTGTCTTTTATAACAATTGATGACCCTGGGAGCACCCCTGAAGGACCCTGGGGTTCCCGAGGCTCTGCCCCGGTAGGGCGGGGTGTGGGGAGAGGGCAGATTCCAGTCATCCTTTCCCACTGGGTAACTGGGGCAGAGGGGCCAGACCCCACCCTCCATGGGGGTCAGCAGGTCAGTAGAGGGGGGACTGCTCAGCCAGGACCCATATGGAAAGAGGACCCCCTTCCCTCCCCCACCGTGGGGGCTGGGGGGGCCCTTTGACAGAGGACGCTGCAGCCGGGCCAGGTAAACGCGTCCACCACGGGCAATCCGTGCCCGGGCCTCCTGCCTGCAGCCCTGCCGGTGTCAGGGTGTCAGAGCTGCCGCATCCCCGGGACCCACAGACTCCGAAGCCAGATGGTTCTGCAAACCAACACACACTGCAGAATGAGAAACATTCCGTGCAACACGGGGAAATCTCCCTCGGGGCAGTTCGTGAGCTGACAGATGTGCGGCTTCTCTCACCCACGACTCGGGTTTGGATCTCGTGGCCAACGCTGGGTTGGGGTCTTGGCTCCCAAGGTCAAACAGTTCCTCCGAGCCTAGGAGGACCAGCAGCCCAAGAGCCTGCAGCTGTGAGTTCGCACTGGAGGGCAACCAGTCTCATCTGGGACCAGTTTTGTTTATTCCTGAAGCTGCCGGGAGCCCACGACGGTGCAGTGGTGGTCAGCGGCAGGGCCCCCGGCCTCTCCTCCCAGCCTCAACCCCTTGGGAAGCCGTCAGCCCCCACCCGTTCTCTGGGAAAGTCCCAGTCCTGGTGCCCATGGTCCCGTCAGGGCCATGGGGCTGAGCGCAGCTTCCTGAGCCCTCACACTGGTGGCAGGCGAGACAGCAGGTGCCCTGTCGCCCTGTCTGCCGGCTGCCACCTTGTGTAGACGTACGCTGGGCAGTGGGTGTAGCGCCCAGTATTATGCTTTGCTCTGGCTCCTCCCCAGGGTCCAGGGAAACCCAGCTCTGGAAAGTCAAGTCCCCTAGCTTCCAACTGTCCTGCAACACACCTCCTGGGAAAGGGAGAAGGACACCCAAGCTGCTGACGTGCCCCTGCATGGTGGCCTCCAGGCGCTGCTGTGCCAGCACCCACCCCCCTGGACAGTCCCACTCATGGCAGACCCTGATCTCCCCAAACCTTCCTGCCCTCAGTGCCCAGAGGCCGCAAGGTTGGGGAGAAGCTGATGGAGGGGTCAATGGGGGTGCCAGCCGGGGACAGCCCTTGGGTTCTCACATCACCCACCACAGGCTGGCGAGTCAGCGGCCAGGCCCTCTGGGAATAGAAGGACCTGGGCTGCGCTCCTGCTCGGCTCGGTGATGTGCCCTCCGAGTGGGCTGCCGTTGCACTGAGTGGGGAGACCTGCCCTGGGCTTGTGCTAAGGGCCTAGGGAGGCTGTGAAGTCCCGCTCGTGCTGGAGGGTTGCAGTGAACGGGCCACTGCAGTTCAGCACAGGGGGCCCTCCCAGGGCAAGCCGGGCACTGATGGGGGGACAGGATGGCCAGAGAGTGGTCATGGGCCTCTGCCAACTTGAACTCAGCCCAGCCTCCAGCCCAGGGCACTGCAACCCAGGTGTCCCCCGAGGCCTGTGCCGGACTTGGTGCCACAACACAGAATGAGCCAGGGCCCTGGCCCCAGGGGCCCTTGGCAAGCTGGACACTCAACAATCCCATCCACGGCTGACCTCCAGCTGTTGGTTTCCTTGGCTCCGGCTGTGGAAAGCCACAGGATTTCATTTCTCTGGTTGTGCTCAGGATAAAGTTGCAGCTTCTGGCACGGGGATTAGGGGCCCACCATGATCTCCATAACTGGGAATCCCGGCTGACAGCTGAGCACCGAGGCTCCTCTCCCCTCAGCAATCGGCGGCAGGCCCTATGTCGCTGTGGACAGCTGACCTGCCACACTGCCTGAGAGCTCCTTCACCACTGAGCATTTAATGGGCACCTGTGTGCAGACCCTTGAACAGTCGGTCATGAGGGTGATGAGGTGGGCTCAGGTGCAGGAAAGCAGGAGAAAGCAGGCTCAGCCCTGTCAGTCGAGAAGCTCCACACCGCGCTGGGGCTGGTCGAAGCTGGCTGAGCACGTGAACATGAGCTCTTAGCACTAAGACGAGGACCTGGAGGCACCATACAAGATAGAGTGGGGGGAGGAGCCGATCCTCAGGGATGCAGGGGAGAGAGAGCTTGGCCAACCCAGCCAACAAGCACTTCCTGAGACCCTACTGTGTGCGGTGCCTGTTCCAAGTTCACGGAGGATGCCACGCGGTCACCACTAACACCGGTCCTACTGTGAGCCATGCTGAGCCCCTAGTTTCACTTCTGTTCTTTGGGCCTCTTGCCCAAGCATCAGACACAACTAAAAGCAGCACCTCCTCCTCTGTGCAGCCCTCCCTGCCTGACATCCTTCCCTGTCTGCTGCCCTCCAGCACATACTGCTTGTTGCATGCAGCCCAAGCCCAGCCTTTGGCCAGTAAGTTTCTGGAACCTTCCAGGAGGCTGAGCTACTCAAGAGCAGAAGGGATGACTTTTGCATCTCCTGTATCCACTCTGGAGCCTGGCACAGTGGCGAGGAGGACCCTTACCCAGGGCCTGCGAGGGGTTGTTTGGCACTGGTGGCTCTGCAGCCTTGTCAGAATTTGCGATTCGGGACTCACTGCGATCAGTCTGACAGCATTGCTGATTTCCCCCAACAGGTGCTCTGGGTTCCAGAGGTCACATTTTTTAGATTAGAAAGTGGAACAGCCAATGTCTCGTCCACCTGTTTTTGAGACCATGAGAGCAGTGGAGGGGCTGAGCTTGACGCATGCCAGCAGGCAGGGGCCTCCTTTGCCCACCCAGCCTGGGTCTATGAATTGCCCCAACGGGCAACTCTGCAGAAGCAGAGAGCAGGCGAGCGGTTGCCTGGGGCTGGGTGGGAACAGGCCTGGCTGCCCAGGGGCCCAGAGGACCTTTGGGGGGTGATGGGAAGGCTCTACAACTGGGTTGTGGTGATGGTTCATAGCTGCAAATCTATAAAAATCATTTAATAATTTTCAGAAAATGGGTGAACTTTATGGTACATAAATTATACCTCAGTAAAGTTGTTAACAAGTTCTAATGACCGGAGAAACAAACACACCCTTCTTCACAGGCAGCAGAAGACGGGCTGGATGTGTGCGCCAAGTCCCGGCTCGGCTTATTAGCTGGGTGAGTCGGGGCCCGTCACCTGATCTCTCTGTGCCTCAGTTTCCTCCATAGTAAAAACGGGGGATAATAAAGTCACTGCCTCATTCGGGTGGCAGTAAGGACAGAGGTGAGCTCATGTTTGTAAGGTGCTTGGGTAGTATCTGGTATTTAGGAAGTGTGTTTTGTGAATGGCTGAAGTATTGTCGAGTTGTCACCTGGTTGTCTGTTCAGCTCTGAGGGATTCTCTTCGTCTAAGAGCGAGGGCTGTCTGCTGGCCGGAGAGGGCAGCAGACAGTCTCGCTGTGTGGAGAGAATGTAGGTGAGAGGAGAGGCTGTGCGACTTTATACAAATCACTGAGCCTATCTGAGCCCAGCCTGCCCCTCTGTCAAATGGGGGCCCTATGAGACCCCCTTGGCCAAAACCATTTGAGAATCCCCCAATGCCTGGGCTCGGGCCCCAGCACTGAGGGCTCTGGGATGTGACCAGGCGCTGGGTCCAGGTGGGCTGTGGGGGTGCAGGAGGGATGGAGGATGGTACCCCCTCTGCCCACCCGGGCAGCTGGGATGGGCTGCAAAGGAGCCTCCGCAGAAGTCCTTTGAACGAGGATTTCTAATGACATGCCAGCACCACCCGCACCCCAGACAAAGCAGGGTTTATGCAGCACCATGGAGAAGAGGAAACAAACACCCAGGGCTGCCTCCCGGGCTGTGACCTTTTGTTCGGACAGCTGCACGGGCTGGGGCCAGGCACGACGAGCGAGGGAAACCCTGGCAGCCCCTGGCCTGGCTCCGCCGAAAGGGTGTGAGGGGCTCTGAGCACCAGTGCCCCTTCCTCCCTACCCCTCGATGTCTCCCCCAATTTCCTCATCCACTCCCTGCTCACTTGGCCGCCCCAGCAAAAGGAAGTCACTTACGCAAAGACGCATCTACGGATAGTCACCGCAGCGTCAGTCATAAAAGGAAACACCCCGATATCCATCCCCCGGGGAGCAGATAAACTGATACACTCACAGCAAACCATGCAGAGCAATGGAAAGGGGAGAACAATTGAGAAATGCCCCGAAAAGCATGCTACTGAGAGAAGCCAGACCCCCAAACCATCTACTATTCCATGTGTATGAAATTCTGGGAAAGGCAAAACTGTAGTGACAGCAGATCCGTAGGGGCTGAAGGCTGGAAGTGGGAAGTGGGGGTGGCGCTAGGGGAGGAGGCTGCCTGCCTGGGGGCACGAGGAGACTTGGGGCCTGATGGAACTGTTCCGACACTTGATTGCACTGATGGTCACGTGACTATATCCCTTTATCGGAACTGCACACCTGAAATGGGAGAATGTTACCGTGTACGTGTTACGCCTCCATAAAGCTGGGTACAAAGTGACCGCAGGAGGGGCCGCTCACCCAGAGGATGCCTGCCACTCTGGGGAGTCAGCCCTGTCTCCCCGAGATGGGGCCCCCCTTCGGCGATATCCCCTAGAGTCTCCAGGGTCCCCGGGGTTCCTGGGACACTAAGCACACACTGGCTGGTGCGGGGGTGGCTTCCGGGCCAGCAGATGGGCAACATGGAGGGAGGGGCTCGCGACCCCACAGAAGGGAAGAGCTGCCCCAGGTCCTCTGGGGAAACGAGAGGTCAAGATGCCTAGAC
>PVKY010002886.1:0-23636 GCA_004027775.1 Bradypus variegatus | reverse complement strand
TACCGACAGCTTGTTCCTAACAAGTCTGGCAAATTCTTTCTGCTCATGATTTGGGTCTCGTCATATACACCTTAGCTGGCTGCCTTTTTCGCTTCCCACAACTGAGCATGTGATCAGTTTTTAAAATCATCTTCTAGGGAATTAGTGGTTCCTTTCAGAATTTAAAAGTAATTACTGGTATCTAGGATTAAAGCCACTTGCAGGATTCTTTTGTTTTTTGTTTTTTCCCTCCCTGGTTCACAGACTCAAGTGTACTTTTCATCCATCATCAGGGATAGATAAATTCCCGCCCCTGGATGCCACTTTGTTTTGCCAGCGAAGGAGAGCGATCTGGTGCCCTTTTTCTCCTCCAGAGATTGGACCTCGGGACAGTGTTAGTTTCCCTAGGCCGCATGACAGAGTGCCACCAATGGGGCGGCTCAGACAACGGGAGTTTATTCTCACACCTTTGAGGGGCCAGAAGCCCCAAAGCCAGGGGCAGCAGGGTTGGTTCCTTCCGGAGGCTCTGAGAGAGAATCTTCTCCTTGCCTCTCTGCAGACTTCCGGCAGCAGCCGGCCATTCTTGGCGCCCCGTGGCCTGAGCTGCGCCAACTCCAGCTTTGCCTCTGTCATCACAGGGCCTTGCCTACTGTGTTCCATGCCCCCATCTCTCTCTGCCTTTCTTCTGACAAGGCCACCAGTCACGGATGTCAGGCCCATCCTAATCCAGGATGATCTCGTGTCGCGTTCCTTAACTTCATTCCACCTGCAAAGACCGTGCTTCTGAATCCACTCACATTCGCAGGTCCTGGGGGCTGAGACCTAGACAGATCTTTCTGGGGGTCACCACTCAACCTACTCCATGAGCCATCAGTAAATCCCACCATCAACTTGAACTTCCTTTTATAAATGCACCTCGGGCCAGGATCACAAAACCTCACAGTGGGAATCTCAGTGAAAGATCTGGACAATCTTGTGGATCCCCAGAAAGCACGACCTAGCCATGGCCTTACCTTTGAATGCCTGTGTGGCTTTTATTCTTTCATTAGTGAAAGGGGAGAGCTGATCTTAACTTGGAAAAATGTGTACACTTACTCCCATTGTGCCGGTTTGGATGTATTATGTCCCCCAAAATGACATGTTCTTTGGTGCAATCTTGTGAGGCCCGGTCGTATTAGTGTTGATTAGGTTGGAAGCTTTGGATTAGGTTGTTTCCATGGAGATGTGACCCACCCAACTGTAGGTGATAACTCTGATTGTATAATTTCCATGGAGGTGTGGCCCTGCCCATTCAGTGTGGGCCTTGATTAGTTACATGTGGAGGATGTAGCCTGGCTTCTGCTTGCAACTTAAATGCAACCTGGAAGCAAGCAAACGCCAGCCACGTGCCTTCCCAGCTAACAGAGGTTTTCCGGACACCATTGGCCATCCTCCGTTGAAGGTATCCAATTGTTGATGCCTTACCTTGGACACTTTATGACCTTAAGACTGTAACTTTGTAACCAAATAAACCCCCTTTATAAAAGCCCATCTATTTCTGGCGTTTTGCATTCTGGCAGCATTAGCAAACCGGACAGCCATCCGAATGTTTACACACTCCTCAAATACTGCAAAGGCCTTGAATTATTTTTCATCTTCAAAAGCTTTTCTACTCTGTACCCTCGTATTAGCATCTTCATTAAAAAAGTCACAGGGATAAAGGGGAACACTCCAGGTACCAAGCTGTATTTCTGACTTACTTGATTGTTGATTCCTGAAAACATTTACATTTCACATAGGAGATGCATCTTTGATAAAAGGGTAATGTCAGAGTGGTCTGAGGAATGTATTTAGGGTGGGCCTTTTCACCCACAGCCATCCAGCCAGCCTCAGTGCACTCGCAGGACGAACAGACGGGGGGGTTCTCGCCGCCCCACGTTCCCTGCAGAAGCCCAGGCAAGGCACTGGCACGGACGCGGTGGTCCCCTTTTAGAGTGGGAGGCGTAGTTTGTTTGCTGGTTTACATTATTTGTATAAGGCACCGGGAGCCCTTCAAAATGAAAACTCTGTCAAGTAGGAAAGAACGTTTGAAAATAATAGTGGGGGAAATAACAATCGCTCTTAAATTTTTGGTACGTTTGTATTTACAAGATCCTGCACTAAGCCTCTTCCCCGCATGTGGCTTCTAACCAGCCTGGACATAACAATCCTTGTTTGTTCATTTGTTCAGCAGGTGTTTGCTAAGGGTCTTGTCTCTGTCAGGTACTGTTCTAGGCCCTTGGTATTTTCTGCAGTGAAAAAACTAACAAATTCCCACCCTGTCATAGACCTTACATCTTAATGGTGGTAGCAGACAATACACAAATATATTTTAATATAATGCTAGGGAGAAAGAATTGACATGGAGGGAGAAAAATTCAGCAAGGAGAGTGCTGCTTTAGATGGAGCTGCGAGGGAAGGTCCTTTGGGAGAAGCCGCATTTGAGCAGACACCTGGAAGAATCGCGAGAGCAAGTCCTCCAGCTGGGGAGCGTTTTCGCACAGTGGGCTGACTTGAACAATGGGAATTGATTGGCTCACAGTTGTGAGGCCAGGAGAATTCCACAACTGAGGTGTCAGCAAGGCAGTGCTTTCTTCCCAAAGACTGATGCTCTGGGGCCAGAGGCTGGCAGTCTTTGGGATTCTTGGATTTTCTGTTGCTTGGAAGTGCCCGTCTTTCTCTCCCGGGTTCCGCTGACTTCCAGCTTCTGGCTGCTCCCTGTGGCATCACTCTCTGTTGACTTTCACCTGCTTGCAAAGGGCTCCAGTGATCTGGACGAAAGCCCACCTGGTTCAGGTGGGCCGCACCGTAACGGGAGTGACTTCTGGAAGAGATCTTATTTACATGGCTCCACACAGCCACAGTGTGGGCCAAGACCAAGAGCATGTCCCAACCGGGGTCACAATTCAGTCTATCGCAGGGGGGATAGCCATTCTCGGGAGAGGCCACGACAGGTGCAAAGGCCCTGAGGCAGCCCCGGGCTCGGGAGGTCAAGGACAGCAGACAGGTCGGGGTGGCTGGAGGGCGTGACGAGGAGAGAGGAGGGTGAGATCAGGGTTTAGTATATTGTCATGGGCGGCCACTGGTGGGGGTGGGGTCCAGCGGAGAATGGACCTATTTGTGTGCAGAGAAGCTGAGACGTAGAGGGCTTAAATGATGCTACCAAGGTTGTGGATGGTCAGTAATAGATCACGATTCAAACCCAGGAGATGCATGTTCTGCACACCATGCAATAGGGTGTATCTGGCCCTGGGGTGTCCCTCGCCGTCATCCTTGCTTCTCCGCCTCCCCCTGGGCTGGCTCCGACCCTCCGCCAGCCAGTCACCCACCTGCACTCGCTGCTCTGCTCAGGCATGATGCACTCTCCGGGCTGTGACGGGAGCAGCAGCCTCAGCTTCCAGATGCTTATGAATGCAGACAGCCTGTACACAGCCTCGCAGTGCGCCCTGCTCCTCAACCTGAAGCTCTCCCACGGCGACTACTACAGGAAGAGGCCGGCCCTAGCACCCAGCATCCTGGTGAGTGATTGTGTGTCTCCAGGGAGCTGCACTCTCTGGTAGGGGATGGCCTCTGGCCTGGGCAGCCGTGCACAGGGGTCTGGGAAGAAATGGCCCAATGCATTCTGTTCTGCTTTGCACTGGTGTGGGCCATGCCTTGTGGGGCTTTAGAGGGTGGAAGGAGGCCACAGAAGAAGGGTACAGAGGTGCAGTCTGCAGAGCACTGCGAATTGCAGAATTGCCTACCTTGTCCAAGAGAGCCAAGAAATGGCTCTTCCATCTTATTAAGCACACACTTGCATAAAACATGTCCAGAAACTTGGGGTTGGAAGATGTACAGAGAATGATCCTCTTTGCTGAAAATGAAGGCACGCCGTTACAAAACCTTGTCCTTTGATTCCTAAATAAACCCAGACCAAAGCTTACTGGTTGGTGTGGAGCAAGGAGAAGGGGTCAATTATACTGTGGTGGGTCCCTTGACCTTGACTGGGCAAGGTCCTCCATGGTGTCCCCTGACTCGACTCCTGAGCCCGAATCCATGGATCTGCACAAAGGAAATCAGCAATCAATCGTTTGCTTAATAGAAGCTGTCAATTCCTGGGTGAGTGGTTGCTTCCTGGGTCCCACTGAACATAAGTATCTCTTGAAGTGCACACACTCCTGTCTGGGACTGAGAAAAGGAAGCTGTGCTCCAGCTATCCAGGCAGTTTCTAACCCTCCCGTGGGTCAAAGGGTAAGTATTTAAAATGCAATAACTTTAATCCCTCCACAGCGTATTTTAAAAAGATATCGTAGAAGAAAGAAGTTTGGGACATCTCCATGTCAGCTCCCCACTGTCTTGCAGCCCCTTCTACCCCCAATAACTTAGGTTTTGTTTTCCTCAAAGTGCTGATTCCCTTGGGGGTGAGTGAAGCCAAGAGGCGGCCAGCGAGCTCAGGACTGGTGGCCAGCCACCCTCTAACAGGGTCTCTCTCTGCAGAAAGAGTTCCTGAAGCAGGTGCAGTCCAGCGGGACGCTGATGGTCCTCTCCCAGGCCTGGCTGGAGGAGCTCTACCACCAGGTGCTCGACAGAAACATGCTCGGGGATGCCGGCTACTGGGGCAGCCCGGAGGACATCGGCCTTCCCCTCATCACCATGCTCACCGGTCAGTGGCCCCGGCTTCCTGGTCCTTGGTTGGGGGGTGTGGGGAGCTCACCCTTCAAAGCCCCTTGCCGAGAAGCAGCCGTGTTGCAAGCAGACTTTGAAGCAGTTCCCAGGCAGTGCCAGGAAGGTTTCTGTGAATTCACCCCACTGGAGCCTTCTGTCCATTTTCCCTGCGGGGGCCTGTTGGGCTCATGGGGCCCCCTTAGACTTAGCACCTTTGTCTGTCAGTGTGAAACTCTAGGCCCCTTCTACAGATTTGAGGTCCTGTCTAGGCACAAAGCCCAGAACCCTTCCTGGAAGCTCTCACCTTCTGATGGCTGTAGCATTCAGTGCTCCTGAGGCTTTATTGGTAATGGCAAATGAGTGTGATTCAAAACTTGGCTTCATTCCTGCTTCCTGTCCATTCTCCTCCCAGCTGTCCCAGAGTTAAAAATAACACCCATGGCAGCTCAGCATCTTGGTCTTCAGTGGCCAGAATTTTTAAAATCCTCTTCAACTATTAGAAGTTTCACAGGAGAGTGGAAAGAGCAGTGTGCAGTATTGGTGCAGAGCATATTTTTTGGCAAAAGCTGTTCTCTCTGGCTTAGCCATGATGCCAGGGAGAGATCTGGGGTGCTCCCAGGTTTGAGCTTGATCATCAGTAGCCTGGAGGAATTTCTTGGCCAAACTACTGAGATGAAACCGGATTTACCCTGAAGGTCCTTAGTAAGTTAGATCCCCAGGCTGTTCCTGTGTCTGAGCTCCCAGGCCGGCCCCTGCTCCCATCCCCCTCTCACACTCCTGCTGACGGGGAGTGCGGTGCCTGTCCCAGGCCGGCCCCTGCTCTGCCTCCCTGCCGGGCCGCAGATCCACTCACAGGGAAACGCCTGGCAGGGAGCAAAGTCTGTTGTCCCAGGGGTGTGCAGTGCGGCCTGCGGCTGGGCTCAGGGGCTCTTACAGGGGAGGCAGGTGGGTGCCGTCAGGCAGAAGCCGTGACGAGGAGCTCAGGGATGATGCCCTGTGGGAATCCGGCTGGGAGCTGGACACACAGTGAGGTCTGCCCGCAGGCGGCCGGGGGGTGCTGGTAACCGGCTGGCTTTTGGAGCCTTGGTTCTGGAACGAGGATAAAACTGGACAGGCAACCCGGTTAGGGTCTGTGCCGGCCCAGACCCTGGGCAGATCTGGGTACCAGCAGCGTGTATTTCAGGAGCAGAGGCCCAGTTCCCAAATAAGGAGCCAAGTCAGAGTTCGTCTCAGAGTGGCTTCAGCTGACCCAGAGACGGAGGGGCTCTAGGCCCACGTAGCTCCCTTCCTAAATCAAGGACTGAACCACATACAGAAGTCTGTGGACACCAAAGACATCCATGACCGGCTTTAGAGAAAGTTTCGCCTCTTGGCCATGCACATGAAAGATGCTCAGCGTCGGGCACTGGGGAAATGTAAATTAGACCACCAGGAGCTGTCCCTCCATCCTGTTAGAATGTCTAAACTAAAGAATGTACCTAGTGTTGGTCAGGGATGGAGGAACTGGGGCTCTTATCTGCTGCTGGTGGGAAGGTAAAATGACACAACCACTTTGCACATTGGTGTGGCAAGTTCTTAAGAGGTTAAACACACATCCACCATACGGCCCAGCATTCTACTTCCTGGTACGTACCCCGATTCCGTGTCTCCGGCCAAGCAACGACTTGGGCACAGGTGTTTGCTGTCTCCCTATCTGTAACAGCCAAACACCGGAAACTGCCCAAATGTCCACCCACAGGTGAGAGGATAAACAAGGTGTGGTCTATTTGCACAGTTGCCACTCAGCAACAAAAGGGAATGAACTATTGTATATATGGGAACATGTATGGATCTCAAAATAATGACGCTGCATGAAAAAAATCAAACAGTGTAATTCTAGAGAATGCACAAATCACTGGTTGAGTGGAAGGTGGGGCAGGGAAGGGGAACACTGACCAAGGGACAGGAGGGAACTTCGGGGGACGTTAGCTATGTGCATTACCTTGGTGGTGATGAGGGTTAAATTGTAATCTGTAAATATGTGAATTTCCTGTATGTCAGTTACGCCTCAATCAACTGCTTAAAAATGCTAAACGTGAAGAAACACAACATAAAAAAACAAACTGAAATCTTCAGAAAACTCTCCCTCATATTTGTGCTTTAGTCCTGACATTGGCCTCTTCCGTTTCATCCTGCACGTTTTTCTTTTCAAAGTGTAAGTGTCTGGGGTTTGGTCTGGGTAAATGTGCTCTTTGCTCCAGCGTGTGTCAGGTATTGATCTACCAAGATCACTTCCCTGCATTCATTCATTCTTTCATACATTCATTCACTTATCATTTTTGGAACATTTCCTGCATTATAAGATTATGGTTGGCACTAGGAGGGAAAATCAAACTTGTACTAAAAGAATTCAGTGTAGAATGTGATCAGGTTTGTTAAAGCATAGAAACAAATGACACTATTTGTTTGTACAAGCAGATTATCACTTCTCTTTCTAAGGGTAGCAAAGGAAGGCTTGGTGGTAGGTTTGGCCTGAAAAAATGAACTCAGCTCAGTAAACACAACAGTTCCCACTCCTAAAAGCCCAGAATGGGAATGGTGAGCAAACGTTTTAGAGAGGTGATGTGTCAACGGAGCTAAATGCGAGATAATGCTGGAAACTTTTTGGAGGTTAGAATCATGTCAAGCCTGCAGAATCTATACCATGAAAATCCAAAAGCACTTGAGCTGGAAGGGGATGTAATTGGAGAAAAGCATCGCAGACACTGGATGCTGAGCAGAGTCCTGAGTTGAGAGATGGACAGAGGAGGCAGAGCTGACTTTTGCCAAGACTTGGCAACTATCAGAAGGTCAAAGAAACTAGGACTAAAATGATGGCATGGTGAGAACAGTGGGAAGTTGTGATTCTGGGGCAGCTGAGGTGTGGTTTGGGACACACTGACACTGCAGGTGCTTGAGAAACAATAGAAGTATGGTTCTGAAATACGGGAGAAGAGTTGAGTCTAGGAATGAGCTTTAGGAACTGGCCACCCGGAAGTGGTGGCTGATGCGGTGGAATTAGCCAGTGTCACCCAGAGAGAGGATGTGCTGAGGGCAGTTAGAGCTGCCGCCTCTCAAGGGCTTTCCACGCGCCCTCCCTGCGCTTGCGTGTGCCCATTTATTTCGCACAAGGGAAGAGGCTCAGTACTTATTTTTTCTCTTTTTAGGAATGAAGACACTGAGGGTGAGTTGGAAGGGGTCAATTACATAATATTCCCAATGTCACACCAATAGAAGTTACCAGAACAGGGGTTTAGACCCAGGCAGTTTAATTCCAGAATCCAAGTTTTTAGCCACTTTGGAGAGCTTAGGACAAAACCTGGAGGGAGGAGAAGCAACAAGGGTGACAAAGCAATTAACACAGAATTTGAATGGCAAAGGTTGGGAATATTGGGTGTGAATGCAGGGAATAGGTTGAAAAGAGCAAGGTAGGAGGTAATTTATGACTTGAGAGAAGAAATTTAGGAGAGTCCTGGGGGCAAAAGAAATGCTCAGAGTGGCAACCAGAGAAGCTGAAGCAACAAGCACACCCTCTCTTTGGGGGGGGGGGGGTCCCAAGCTTCCCAGCCACTCCTTTTTCTTTCTGCTTTAAATTCCTTTTTCAACATGAAAAAAAGGATGTAGACACCCTCTTGATGGTAATGACAATTTTAGACTCCTTTGATTGGAAAACAGATAGTGTTAAACAACTGTTGTTTCTTCAACTTTGCTTCTTAATTGAATTTGTGACTTATTAATCATGATAGCATTTACATCTATATAAAAATAGTTTGTACATTGTAAATATTCAGCCTGCCTATAAGCAGCGCTTACAGTCCAGGGGTCTTAGAAGGCCCCTTCTGCAGGGACTGAAGCTGCTGCCCAGAGCTTGTAAGCATCTTGGAATTTGGATGAAAATCCTAAACATACCAGCTTTCATTTTCTAATACCATCATTTCTGCCAAATGTAATCTCTGTGAACTTACCCAAACTTTAATGAAAAGTCATGCAGTGGATATAAAAATGAACAAATAACAGACTTTCCACGGTAGCCATTTTCATCAGTCATCACTGTCAATCAATCATCCCTTTTATGATGGAAGAGTAAGCTCAATTGCTATGTCCATGGGAAAGTTATTTAACTCTAAATTAATAATAATGAAACAAAGACTTTTTATAAGAATTCAACAAAATCTGGTTCTTTGATTATTCGTGGCCATGTCCAGGCATGAAGTGACAGGTGAGTTTGGGAAACAGTTAACATTGACTTTGGACCTTTGGTCTGCTCTTTTGTTATGTGCCATTACTCCGCACGGGAATCACTGGCCACTCCTGGCACAGTGACAGAGTGGTCTGGAGAACTGGGGGCTCCCAGCGCTTAGGTGAACTTTGCATGACTTGAATTGATGGGTCCTTTACCTGGCACAGGAAACACTACAACTTTGAGAAACAACAATTTCTGGTGCTGTCATTAGATCATTTCACCAAAGTCATATTCATTTCAGAGAAGTTGGCTTCTTCCTACTTTGCAGCCGTATCCATCTCTCTCTGCTTTTGGTATCTGTGTTGCACGGAGGTCTCTGGGCTTCTTGGAATTTCTGTAAAATCCAAAGATAGAGTGAAATAATTTCAAACACCTTGCAGAGAAGTCTCGGCCTCTTGGGGTGGGGATGAAGTTCTAAAGCCAGGGCCTTGGTCCCCTCCCTCCCCATACAGGTTCAAGTACATTCATTTTACCTACCCTTTGTCCCCAGGGTTGTGTCTCCATGGTTACTCCCTTTAGATGAGGAGGTTGAGGCCCAGAAAATGCAGGGCCTCCCAGGACCTCACGGCTCCTTCATTTCCGAGCCAAGGCTGACGTGCATTCTCTGCAAACCCAAACCAGTCTCTTCTCCAAACACTGAGTGGCTCATTGAGCTAAGTCCTTAGATGAGTTTGTTTTAGCAAAATGTGAGCAGGATGAACTGAGCTGGGCTCCTCACCAGCCTTGGGCCGGGAGACATTTACCTGATTTGTTTGAATATTTGTGTCCTCCTCTGTGAAAAAGGAAAAATAATACCTGCCCCGTCACTGGGAAGATCTGGTTTTTTAAAAGTATGCAAAAACCATTTAGAGTCTCCTCTAGGAAGAGAAGAAGTGCTGGGAATTTATTGTCCTATCAGTGCACGTGAAGATTCTTCATAGTGAACAGGCACCATGTCTCCCTGTTCAAGTCCAGGAATCACCTCTTCATGTTTTTATTGTAAAATGTGCTGTTTCCAGAAAAACAAAACAAAACAAAAAAGCAAACAAAAAAGAACCACTTTGAAAAGTGTAAGGCATTATTGTCCTTTGGAATTAGAATATAGGTCTATTCCATTCTTAATTCTTATGAGCAAGCTCTCAAAGAGGAAAATCCATGTTAGGGTATCTGTCTGGAAATACATAAGTGTAGAGTATAGAATTTTATAAGAAATAAATTTTGGGAATAATGCCACGCTTTTGAAGAAAAGGATTACTTAAAGATCAAAATACTCAAAGTCAACAGATTTTTCTAGCATTAGAGATAGCAGAATTTATCTTTACTTTTTCAAATAAAAAGCATGTAACAGTATAACAGAAGAATGCTCTGAAAATGAAAGGAAATGGGCTGAATGAATTACAGCTTTTGTACTATTCTGATAAAAGGTTGCTACATCCTGTTCACATTAGATACAGTGCGCAGTTGTTAGAAGTGAATATGGTGGGGCCCTTGGCCGTCTGTCCTGGTCCCGCTCAGCCCGCCTTGCTCTCTCCCGTGGCAGACATCGACGGCTTGGAGAGCAGCGCCATCGGCGGTCAGCTGCGGGCCTCGGCGTCCACAGAGTCCCCCTTCATGCAGGGCCGGAGGATGGATGACGCCACGGTGGCAGGTAGTGGCCAAGACGTGGGCCTTGGGTTTGTGAATGCACATCCTTTATTTGTGTTCCCAGTAGTTAAATGACTATGAAGCCACTCTCTGTGATGACAAATGAATTGCGATAGTGTCTTGGTGGAAAAAGTAACTGAGGGCAGTTCCTTAGCCTCCTCCAGCTGACGAGGCGATGCGTTATCGATGACACAAAGTGGAGCACGATGCAGTACGCTCCATTAAAGCGCATGCCCTGCGGACGCGGCTCAGGGCTGCCACCTGGGTCCCCACCAGGCACCCATGCCCCTCCGTGTCCTAGGTGTGGCGTTTGCGCGCTACATCCTGGTGGGCTGCTGGAAGAACCTCATCGACACCTTGTCAACGCCCCTGACCGGTCGGATGGCGGGGAGCTCCCGAGGCCTGGCCTTCATCCTGGGGGCTGAGGGTGTCAAAGAGCAGACCCAGAAGGAGCGCGACGCCATCTGCATGAGCCTCGACGGGCTGCGGAAGGCCGCGCGGCTGAGCTGTGCCCTAGGTACCACGGGATGGCGGCCCCCAGAGCACAGGGCGAGACCCCAGGGAGAAAGAAGCCTTCTGGGAGGGGCGCACGAGGTGAGCACCGGGAGTGTGATCAGGGAGGTCGTAACTGATGTCGTTGCTTCCTCTAAGGAGTTGCCGCCAACTGCGCCTCAGCCCTTGCCCAGATGGCCGCTGCCTCCTGTGTCCAGGAAGAGAAAGAGGACAGGGACGCCCAGGAGCCCAGCGACGCCATCGCCCAAGGTGACAGCTGGAGGGTGGGGCGGCCTGGTGCCTGGCACACACGTGGTGTGCACACTCCCGCGCACACCCACACCCATGGGCATACACATCAGTGTACACACTCCCATGCACACAGACACCCATGGGCATGCATGCCAGAGTGCACTCTCCTGTGCACACCCATAGAGCTGTTCACACTCCTAACACCTGCACAGACAGGCTGGTGGGCACACCCCAGCACACACCTGCACTCACAGGCACACATACTGATGTACACCTACACACACCCACAGGCACAGACACAGGCCCGTGTGCACACTCCCACACACATCCACACCCACAGGCACACATGCTGGTATGCACAGTCCTGCACACACCCACAGGACACCCACACCCACAGGCATGCACACTAGTGTACATACTCCCACATACACCCATGGGCTCAGGCACACATGCCAGTGTGCACATTCCTTTGCACACCCACAGACACAGGCTGTTGTGCACACTCCTACTCACAACCACACCCACAGACACAGGCTGGTGGGCACACCCTAGTACCCACCTACACCCATGGGCATGTACACCGGTGTGCACACACACCGGTGTGCATACTCCCATGCACACCCATAGGCATGCATGCTGGTGTACACATTCCCACGCACACCCACACCCATGGGCATGCATGCCAGCATGCACACTGCTGCACACGCACACACACACACACAGGCATGCACCCCAGTGTGTACACTTCTGTGCACACTCCCACACACAGCCACAGGCACGCATGCCCATGTGCACACCCCTGCCCACCCCCGCAGGCACAGGCTGGTGTACACACTCCCGTGCATACCCCCCCACAGGCACACCCACCAGCAGACGCCCACCTGGCTGAGCTAGTCACACCTGCATCACCCTCTGGGGCTCTGTGGGAGCGCACATGGGGAGAGCCCTGTGGTTATGGTGGGGGCAGGCAGAAGAGCCGGCTTTCTGAAGGCGAAAACTGATGGAGAGAGTTACTGAGCAGAGGCTCAGGACAACGTCAGCCTTGTCAGAGTAAAACCTGAGCTTCGCTGCCTTGGAAGAAAGGGTTGGTTTTTAACTCATTAAAATCAGTTGATAAAGCTGCTGATTGCCTAGATGAAAGGATGGAGAAAGCCTTGCTAGTAGCAACGGACAATACAAGACAGGCAGCAAGCAGGAGCAGAAGTGGGAGGCTCAGAATTGTGCTGATGCTATGTGTCAGGTGTTTTGGACGGCCAGTTGCAGAAACCTATTTTGGTAAGAAAAGCAGGTCAGGTCAGCGATCCTCAAAGCTGAGTGCTATATTGGAGACCCACGTGAAAGTAAAGCTGTTCTCCCAGATCACCCACGTTAACTAAAAAAAGTTATGTACAACCTAAAGTACAGAAACACATTATGTTTATAGTTCTCTGAGAAACTACAAAACCAAAACCAGTATTCAAATTATATACAAGTAATAAATAAAGTCAATATCACTTTCATGAGACAAATGATGTTTTGCTAAAAAATCAGTTTGCCCTTGACCACAGCAAAATGGAGCAGCCCCCTTTGGCATTTGCTTGCTGGGTTTCTGGGTTTGGGGCCACCGCTCAGTTGTCCCGCCATACCTGTCTGCCTTCACTCACAGAGGATGCCATGTCATCTGTTCTTGACTTGGCATTGGCATAATTTGCACCTTAAGTCACTTTCTGTGTCCTTTCTCAGTAGTCTTCCAAGATAGAGAAGTGTTATTTGGAGATCACAAATACAAACATAGACCTAGGGTGAAATGATACGGTAATTTTCAGTTATAAACCAGTCATCCAGTGCTCAGAATGGGTTTTAAACGATCATAGGAAAGCATTACATTAACAACAACAAAAAAAAAAAACTCAGCAAGCACTGAAGACTGCCAAGAATCCTGTATTACCAAACTGGAGTGCCACTTGGGAGAGTGCAGAGGGCTTTGGCTGGATCTGGCCCAGGAGCTCATCCACACCACCATGCCCGCCCCAGACCCCAAGGTAGCCTGGGAACAACAGCCCCCACCTGCTCCAATCCGCCGGCTCCGAAGCTGCAGAGCTGGGTCCCCAGCACCTGTGGGTGGGGTGCACCATGGACCACAGGGCACTGCCAGCATGGCTGCCCTTGCACAGCAGCACAGCTTTTGTTTCCCCGTCCCTCTCCCTGTCTGTCTCCCTCCCCTAGTGTTATTTTAATCCATGTCTTTCTGGCACAGTGAAGCTCAAGGTGGAGCAGAAACTGGAGCAGATGGGGAAGGCTCCGGGGGTGTGGCTGCACACCGCGCATGTGCTGTGCATGGACGCCATCCTCAGCGTGGGCCTGGAGATGGGGAGCCACAACCCCGACTGCTGGCCGCATGTGTTCAGGTACATTGTGGGGTCCCTACCCCGATGGGGTCAGCCAGTGCTGCAGGAGGCTACACTAGGTCCTGGGGCCTGACCAAAGCCCAGTGAGAGCTTAGGAAAGGGGGAGGGAACAGGCCCGTGGAAGAGGGACAGAGCTGGAGTGGGGGCGTGGGATTGGGCCGATGGACATTTTATATGAGAAACTGATGTTTTCTACCAAGGAAGCAAGTCCCAGTTCTTACATCATGGCCAGTAGAAAACCACAGAAGGCAAGTGAGTACCAGGCATCTCTAAAACCAGGCACGTGTCATCAGCAATGTGACATTGCATTATGAGTATTCGTGGCCGCCTGGTTTAAAGAAGGCTTTGGGGGCGTTTACATGGATACGTAAAGTACAGAATGCCTACTTTTAATTTAGGTTGCCAAGTAAAAAAGGAATAGCACATCCTTGCAAAAAACAGGCTAAAAATGTGGCTCTAAGCTTTATAGTGAAAAGAAAACCCCTGTCAGTGCCGTACATAGTCCACAGCGTCTGCAGGATGGAAACAGAGAAATAGCTGCAGACCCCAGCTCCCGCCATGCCTGGGACAAAGGCACGTGTCCCAGCGCTGTCACTGGGAGAGGGAAGGGGCTCTGCCCTTGGAGCAGGTGCAGGGTGTGTGGGGCCGCGTCTCACCCCCGTGGTGCACGCCGGACCTGGCACCAAGCTCATTTCGGTTGAGCCATCGAGCTCTGTCGCAATTTTACATCCTCAGTGTAAATGTGTCCATAAGTGATTTGCCGAGTTTCAAAGAGAGAGACACGCAGGTTGTCCCAGTCCCGGGGGAAACCTCCGAAAGAAGCAAAGGGGTTCTAAGGAGATTGGTGACCTTCTGCTCCTTGTTCTCCCTCAGAAGAGGAGGAAAACGGAAAGGGCTTAAACCGTCCCCGAGCAATTTGTAAAGGGCCCAAAAATTCCCTGATTGCAGAACACTAGGAGGGACTGTCTGGGGTGCTCTTCACCGTCACCAAACTTCTCCCCGAATGACGGACCCTTATGGACCCTGACACCCCAAGTTCTGTTGGGAGTAAACAACTTGGAAGTGGGAGGTTGTACCACATGTTGAGTCTTCTCTGTGCTGTAATCTGGGGACTCCATTCGTCCTCTGGAGCTGTCAGGGCAGAACCCCCCAGTGAGGCCCCACTATGCCCCTCATTCTGGGATCCAAAACCAAGGCAAGGCTTCCGGGTCCTGTTCCGAGAAGTAGTGGAGGGAGGAGGGCCCGAGGGGAAGCCGGTGTGGGCTGCGGAGCCGGGTCAGCCGGGACTGGGGGCCGGGCAGCCTCGCCCTCCTTTCTCCCGGCCCATAGGGGGGACACGAGACCCACACCCCGATTGCAGGCTGCCTCGTCCTACTTGAGGAGTCATCATAAAGCCATGTGTACCAGAAGGGGTTGGTGGGGTGGTGGCACTAAGGGGAGGGGGTGGCACTAAGGGGAGGGGTGGCGGGGCAGGCTGGGTCTCCTGGGTCCCAGTGACCATGACTGACGCCCCATGTGCCCCTTGCAGGGTCTGCGAGTTCGTGGCCACGCTGGAGCACGCCCACTTCAGCGACGGCACCTCCCGGCCCACCCTGACCATCAGACAGCCCCAGAAGGCAGGGGGCTGCGGCCTGCTGGGGGGCCCCGAGGCCGAGGACACAGCCCTGGAGCCGGGCCTGGGGCCCAAGCGCGGCCTGCAGCCCCTCTCGGTCCAAGAGCTGGTGCGGGAGGGCGGCCGGGCCTGCGAGCTGCGCGGGGGCAGCGTCCTGAGCGGGGCCCAGGCAGCCAAGGCCGTGCTCGCCCTGTCCACACAGGCTGACAGGTGGGCACCCGACCCCCAAACCAGCCCCCTCGCTGCCCCGCCGGCAGCATCTGTGCTGCCACATCCTCTTCACAGCCGAACCCAGCATGGAACTCAGAGCTGTAGCCAAACAGAGGCCTCTCGGTGGTTAACTGAGTTTGGCTTTTTTTAATGGTTTATGAAATTGGAGCTAATTCTGAGGATTCTGTTCCCAGGTATCCAGCTTCTGGGAGGGAAGCTGGGCCGTCTTTCTGCTTCCTGCCAAGCATCTTATGAGTGCCTCCCCTGGGCTGAGCAGAGCTGTGGGAAGAGAAAAAAAAATTTTTTTAAATATGGTTTGTGCTCTTTGGATTAAAATCCAGCAGTTAGAGCAGACTTTCGTAGTAGATGCAGTCATTCCCTGCCTTCATCTGCAGTGTTTACACAGCGTGTGCTTGTCTCACACCTAACGAAATCCCCCTAGTCGGTGGCCACCAAGACCTGGTGAATTGCGTCCCTGTAGCGGATTGCTTTCTGTTTGCAAACAGGCTCTTCGAAGATGCTACCGATAAGCTGAACCTGGTGGCCCTCAGCGGGTTTCTCCAGCAGCTGAAGAAGGCCTCGCAGTCCCAGCTCTTCCATTCTGTTACCGAGACAGTTGACTACTCGCTGGCAATGCCAGGTAATTCTCTCCCTAAAGAAACGGTGCCTTGGCACACACTCTCCCCAGCTCAGCGCGGCTCTGTGTGGCCAGGGGCCGAGGGGTGCCGGGCCGTGGTGTTCTTTGCGTATGGAAACTCCTGGAACAGATGAGAGGGCTGTGGAGAGCAGGGTCACTTTCTGGTCCTGCGTAACAACTGGGAAGTGGGGGGCCAGGACATGAGCCCAGCTGTCTGACTCCCCGGCCCCATGCTTAACCACAGCTTTATTCCTTCTATCAACAATTACATATTCGTCAAGCACTGCCCACCCCTGCCGTGTCCCAGCGCTGGGGAGACTGGGGAACACGGAGCTGTCCCTGTCCACACTGGGTGGGCTGCCTTGTCCTCCTTGACCCCGACTCCTATCCTCTCTGGGCTGCACAGCCCGAATAATCCCGCTGGTCCGCGAGCGGGACCGAGGTTGTCATCCTCTCGCTGGGCATGAGCAGGTCAGGTGATTTCTGAAATCGACTTGTATGGCTTTTGTGGTCTTGCCTTCCTGTAGGGGAAGTGAAATCCACCCTTGACCGAAAAAGTGCACTCCACCTGTTCCGCCTGGGAGACGCCATGCTGAGGATCGTGAGGAGCAAAGCACGGCCCTTGCTCCACGTGATGCGCTGCTGGAGCCTGGTGGCCCCACACCTGGTGGAGGTGAGCACACCTGGTGGAGGTGACCACCTGCCCTGAGACCACACACAGTCTGCGGCCATACAGTAATGAGCGCATTCCCATCATCTGCTCTCGGTCATCATTGTTCCCTGAGTCTGCGTCATGGCACTTCAGGAATCACCCCCAAAGGGCTGCGCCACCCCAGTCTCACCCTGACCTGCTCCCTTGACGATGACATGACCCAGCTGGGCACCTTACCCAGCTCATTTCTTATTCTTCCTGATCTGGTACCATCCTGAACCTGGAGCCCGGAGATAAGCAGCTACCTCCCAGTACCTTCATTTTCACACATCAGTACAGCAGTGCCTTTTTCCGGCCAGTTTCTCTTTTTTACGAGGTAAATGTTCTCAGGACAGTGTCCTCTAGGTGGACCAGCGAAATGAAAACCAGTGCCCCCTTCAACTCTCCAAAGGAAAGCAGTTAGTACAATGAGCTTATGGTAACCCCACATCTAAGCCTCTCCATAAATGATGGACTCTCCTTCTCTGTCAAGGGGGAATACTTTTTTTTCCTATTCTGCAGTGATAACCATTCTCATGTAGCCATTTAGCACTTTACCTGGTAGAGATGTGTCATAACAAGAAGGTTGGCAAAAAAATAGCTCAGTTTATGGGGAGACAGTGCATGTCCGTTATATACTGCAGTGTAACAAACCACCTCAAACTTAGTGGCTAAAACAGCAGCTGCTTATTTAGCTTATGATTCTCTGGGTCAGAAATTTGAGCTGAGCTCAGCCGGGTGTTTCCTCTGATCTGGGCCAGCTTGGTTGATCTTGGCTGGCCCTCGTCATGTGTCTGTGCCCAGCTGGTGTGAAGACTGGGGCTGGCTGGTTCCTGATGGCCTTGCCTGAGATGGCTGCACAGAAGGACCTCTCTCTACACAGTAGATTAACCCAGGCTTGTCCACGTGGTATCCTTAGGATTCTAAAGAACAGCAAGACGAGATAGCCCTAATTACAAGCACTTTTCAAGCTTCTGCTTATATAATGTTTGCTACAGTTCCTTTGGCTAAAGCAATTCGTACTTCCAAGCCCAGGATCCATGTAGAGGGCGTGGTACAGAGAGGTGTGAACCTTAACTGCCCTCACTGAGAGACAAATGACTCATCTGCTTCATATGTTTGGGGCAGGGCTAAGAATTAGACTGTGAGGGGTTCCCAGACTAGGTCCTGGGGTCTTAGAGCAAGCATGTTCTATGCCATCCAAGAAAACTGTTGTGTTACCAAAAAAAAGAAGAAAGAAATTGCTAGAAACTCCTACTTTCCAGAAACATTAAAGTGGAGTTGAAGTTGTGTCTGATCAGATCACTAAATGTATTTAAAATGCACCTTAGTATGCAGCTCTTCCATGCTTGTCCCTCGTAAATTTTCTACTTTAGCAGAATTGCTGCTTGCACCTCCCCCTGACGGTCCCCAGGCTGCTGGGGAATCCTGCAGCAGCGAGGTTGCCCGTGGCCGCGGTCCTGATGGTTTTCCGCTCTTCCCATGACCTTGCAGGCCGCCTGCCACAAGGAGAGGCACGTGTCTCAGAAGGCCGTGTCCTTCATCCACGACATACTGACGGAGGTCCTCACCGACTGGAACGAACCACCTCACTTTCACTTCAACGAGGCCCTCTTCCGACCCTTTGAGCGCATCATGCAGCTGGAGCTGTGCGACGAGGACGTCCAAGACCAGGTCAGTGCGTCACGTCACCAGCGTTCACCCCTCCGGGGTGGCCCTGTGGCGTGGCAGGTGCTGCCCTGTGAGTGTGGCCTCCTCTGTTTTGACGATAATGCCCTGGGGAATCTGGGACAGAGGGGCTAGGAGATCTGGCTAAGGCTGTGCTCTTAGCGATTGGTGGGACTGGGGTCTGAACTGGGCAAGCTGGCTCAGGCCTAGACTCGTAACCACTACCACTGACTCTACCAGGGGTCAGGAGATGTGGGTTTCAGTTAGTTTGAACCAGACTGACATTAACTATTGAGGTCCTGTTTGGTTCCCTGGTGATACCAACACATGGTGCAAACACTGCAGTCACCCCATTGTTTAAAACCACTTGCTTACAGGACTATCTACCCTATACAGTAAGGGTTGTTTGGGGGAAAGGACTGGGTTTTATTCTTCCCCAAATCCCCAGCACAGTGCCTGGCACGTACAGGTGCTCGTTTCTATTTCACCTTTTTGATGCTCTAGTTCGTCTGTGAAATGGGAAGAATACCATCTACTGGGAAGGTTGGGGTTGAGATACAGTACGTAAAGCTTACCACAGGAGGTCTGGCATGGGACTGGCCTTCAGCACATTTTGTTTGGTGGATTAGAAAAAAAATGTCTAATAAGTTTAAGGAATTATGTACCCCAGAAAAGGCCATATTCTTTCAGTCCATTCCTGTGGGGCAGACCTATTATGGGTGGGACCTTTTGGTTAGGTTATTTCAGTTGAGATGTGATCCAGCCCATTCAAGGTGGGTCTGAATCCTTTTCCTGGAGTCTTTTTTGAGAAGATAAAAGGCAGGAAAAGCCCAGAGAGCTCAGCAAGCCCCATAGAAGCTGAGACACAGCATTTAAGGGAAGCTCATAGAAAAAAGTCCTGGAGATGCTAAGAGAGGATCCACAGAAGCTCAGAGAAGAGGCCACAGGAACCAGAACAGAAAGCAACAAAACCTGGGAGCGACCAGCAGACACTGGCCATGTAACTTCCCATGTGACAGAGCTGTCCCAGATCCTGGCAGCCTGTCTTCTGAGTCCAGGTGTCCTCCTGTTGCTGCCTTGAGTTGGACATTTTCACAGCCTAAGAACTGTGAATTGTAGGTTAATAAATCCCCATTGTAAGAGCCACGCCATTTCTGGTATATCGCATTCCGGCTGGTTTAACAAACCAAAACACTAAACTTCAAAATGGAAGGCGAAGTAAAGGCATCCTCAGATAAACAAAACTTGAGAGAACTGAGAGAACCTATTCTACCAGAAATACTCAAGGAAGTGCTGCAGGCTAAAAGGAAATAACATGAGATGGTAAGTTGATTTCACAAGAAGTGGGACAAATGTAGGTAAATATAAATTATGTGAATGTTTTTTCTCGATTTATTTAAAAACAATATTTAAAGTGATAACTCTGTGTTATTGGGCTTATTAAATATAAAGACAGTATCACAAAAGAGGGAGAGGAAATGGAACTGTATGGAAGCGAAAGTTGCTAGATTTTGCCAGAATTAAGTCAGTATTAACTTGAAGTAGATGGGTAAGTTGAACATGCATATCATAACCCCTAAGGCAGCAACCAAGAAAATCACAAACATAAAGAGTTAAAAAATAAATAAGAATTAAAGTGATACACTTTAAAGAAGGAAGCAAGAAGGTAGTAAAGGAAGAACAGGAGACCAGAAAAGACATGAGATACATAGGAAACAAATAGCACCAGGACCACTGTAACTTATGTAACTACGAAGTAATGAAAAGAAGCTCGGTATCATCAGCCGTCAGGGAAATGCAAACCAAAGCCCAGTGACTCCCCCCTCCCCCGGGCTCCTTTGCCTTGCAGGTGGTCACGTCCATCGGGGAGCTGGTGGAGGTGTGCTCCACTCAGATCCAGTCGGGGTGGAGGCCCCTGTTCAGCGCCCTGGAAACGGTGCACAGCGGGAACAAGTCTGAATTGAAGGAGTACCTGGTTGGTGACTACTCCATGGGTAAGAACATTCGGCTGCTTCTTGCTCTGGAGTATTAGTTCTTTAGGCCAAGTTTCACACTGTCAAAAGAAAGCAAAAAGCAATTGAGCATTAGGGCAGACGTATGTCCAGCCCTGACTTACCGGGGACTCGCGTCTGAGACCCACCAGCAGGCTGAGCCCGGAGCCTTGCCGGGTCCTGCTCTTTCCAACAGATTGGACAAAAGGTGAGGGAGCCCTGCCGTCTCACTTATACTCACCTGCATTGCATGCATTACTAAGGCCAAAAAGAAAAATGCTGTCTGTTTGCTGGTAAGAAGCAGGGACGTATCATGACACGGGAATCAGAATTGGGACGATCAGGGCAGGTGGAAATGGATGGGGACCAGGGACACTGGTCAGGGGTCCCCAAGCCCCCACCCCCAATCAGAGGTTCACCAGAAGGCCCCATGGGACCCAGCATATGGTTGTCCTCCATGCAAAGATTTGTGAAAGCATGTGGTAAGGACCACGGCGGGCCGGTAAGGGAAAAGGCACAGGCAGAATCTGCAGGAGTTCCCGTGGCTTCCGATGCTCTGCCCCTCCAATGAGGGGTCACGTAGAGCCCACTCTTCCCCAAGAAACATGTTTATGATGTTTCTGCCCAGAGAGGGCCATTAGAAACCTCTGCCTGGCTCCCACCAAAATCCCAGACTCCCAGAAGGAAAACAGGAGTTTGGCATAAACCACTTGGTTGGCACAAGCAGGCCAGGCACGGGGAACCACCCTTATCAGTTAGCTGCTGACCAGGGACACCCAACACCGAGTGCCCTGGGTGCCGGGTGAGGGCTAACCTTGCCTGCCGGCCTAAAGACGTCAGTCTCGGGAGGGGAGAATGGCCTACACCTTCCCCCGCCTGTGGGTGGTGTGCAGGATCTGTGCGAGAGCTTCGCGGAGGCCACGGGCTCCCGGCCCTGCCTTCCACCCTGCATTCCACCAGCTGTGCCCTCAGCTCTCCACCCAGCTCTCCCTCCAGAGCCTTCCGGCAAAGCCCAGAGGGACAGCCCTTGTTGCCGAGCCAGTTGTCCCGGCCAAAGTCCTGACACTTCTCCGAGGGGATCTTTTCCAAGGCCCCATGGGAGGTACAGGGGGTGCTGGACTACCAGAAGGGTAGGAACTTAACTTTCTGAAAACCCTGCACTTTTCTTCCCTCAGGAAAAGGCCAGGCCCCAGTATTTGATGTGTTCGAAGCTTTTCTCAACACAGACAGCGTCCAGGTGTTTGCCAACGCCGCCACCAGCTACATCCTATGCCTCATGAAGTTCGTCAAAGGCCTGGGTGAGTGGGGCCGGCCCCCCATGCCTCGGGATGCTGGGGGCTCTCTCCAGGGGGCTCGTGTGAGGCCCTGGAGGCAGGGCCTGGGGTGGCCCAGACGAGCGGGAACCCGGAATTTAAGCAGCTGGTGCCGACAGCACGGGTTGTATGCACGGAGCAGAAAGCTTTCTAAAAGGAACTTGGATTTTGCCCAGGATTGATATTTTTCACTGTATACGTGGAATAACCTTGTCATTTAATATGTTTTTGGTGTACATATTATTTTATTCCATTTCTTTTTGTATCCTAGTGTCTTGAAATTATATTCAATAACTGCCTTGAAGATTAATTTTTTAAATTATATTTTGAATAGGAGTTTTGATGTCACAATGCATGAAACTGCTTCCTCATTGTCAGCTAATTAGCATCCCAAGTTTAATTTCCCAGGTCTGTCTTGAACAAAAATTAAGAATGACTCCCTAAGGCCTATGTAATTGTAAACTGTATCTTGGAAGAGTAGAAACCTCAATGCTGTTGGGTGTCATGTATTTCAGGAACTACTTAGCAGATTTCAGGCTTAACTTAGGAATACTTTAAGCAAACCCAAGTCTTATTATACAGCGTGACCTGCTTTAGCCGAGGTTTATATGGCCCGGGTGCACCTGGGGAGAAGTGGGCCGCGAGGGCGGCTCGTTAAACCAAAAGCTCAAGCATAACTCGAGAGATTCACCAGGGAATCCTCAGACCTGGAACCTGAGAACCTCTGAAATGAAAAGACAGTGTTGATAAGATTCTTCTGTATTCTTGCTAAATAACTGGCAATTCTTTTGCAAAAGAAAAGAAGACACAAAGGAGCCAGTTGACTTAGTTACTGTATCTTAAGAAGGTTTTAAAGTTGAATCTCTCGAGCCAGGTGATAGAGCTTCTGTATCCTAAGAAGGTTTTAAAGTTGAAAACGCTGATCCGTGCTTCTCCTAAGGACTATCACCATTTGCACCCTGTAGTTCAGTGGAGAGCTTCCCATGGGGGCGCTGGGTGGTGCAGGCTGGGGAGCTCCAGAGATGTGCAAAACTGCCACACAGAAGTGACACTGAACTTTCTAAAACTTGGGTGCACCAGCCCAGGGGAGGGCTGGTGGATGGAAAGAAGGGGCCAGGCTGTGACCCCACATACCCCATCAGGACATCCAGGATAAGGGGCAGGTTCTAAACCGAAGGGCGCTGTGCTAAGTTCTGGCGGCCCAGAGCCCAGTGCCAGGCAGCTTGGGAGAAAGGAGAGAACAGCGCAGGCTCCGCAGTGCTGCAGGGTGAGAGCTGCACGGGCTGTGGCGGCTCCCGCCTGGGGCCAGGACACCCCTCCCCAGCCCCCAGGTTTCCTGCCAGGACCGCTGTTCCCCAGAAATCAGAAAGAAGAGCAGGTTAGGTGGGGAAGAGAGGGAGAAGTAAGAAGGAGTTCCCCTTTGGACATTTGGATGCTCGAGTTTCTGCACAATGTCCAGGTGGAGTTGCCTAGCTGCATGTGTGAGGCTGAGATTTTATCTTAGGGCATGAGCTGGGGGCTGGAAATGCAGAGGCAGGATTATCAGTGTGCACCTGGAGATTGTTTAAAGCAGAGAAGTTCTATTTTCTGCCAATTATGAGATGGAGCTGTGTGCACAGGGCTTGGGGGCCATGCTGGCTTTGTGCTGCCAATCACCTCTGTAAAAAACTTCAGAAGGCAGCCTGTAATAAGATGATATGTTGAAATCCTACCCCCAGCTACCTGTGAATGTGACAATGTGTCCTTATTTGGAAATAGGGGCTTTGCAGGTGTCTTTGTATTAAAAATCTGAATCAGAGGCCACCACACTGTGGACCACAGGCATTTTATAAATAAAGTTTTATTGGAACACAGCCAT
>PVKY010002885.1:0-23645 GCA_004027775.1 Bradypus variegatus | reverse complement strand
GGGGAGGGCAGCAAGATCACCTGCCAAGGTGGCTTAGTTAGAGAGAGAGGGCCACATCTGAGCAACAAAGAGGCAGTCAGGGGGAGACTCTTAGCTTGGCCCTTTTTCTAAAATTGTGTTGTTTGCCTTTTGCTGTTGAGTTGTAGGAGTTCTTTATCTATTCTGGAAATTAAACCCTTATCAGATACACGGTTTCCAAATATTTTCTCTTATTATGTAGATTGTCTTTCCACTTTCTTAATGTCCTTTTATAACTGGCGCCCTGCTGGCAGCAGTGCCAGGCAGTACCCGTTCCAGGTTCAGGACTCTTCACTGTGGAAAGATTCAGAGATGAGAAGGGCCAATAGAAATAAGCAGTAAAGTTTATTAAAGGAAAAGAGAAAGAAGACATGTTAAAGAGATAGCATGGGCATGTTCCAGGGAGAAACATGCACTGGGTGGGAGTGTGTTGCCTTGTTATATAGGAAAGTTTTACTGTGATCTTCTTATTTTGACCTTTGAACACCTGGTGTCTTCTTTGTTGTAGGGTTAACAGTTATCAGTGATTGGAACTTGCGACCTGCCCTTGCATACCTAAAATTTGTCTTTGGGCAGATGTTTAGCAACCTTTATGACTCCATGCTTTTTGTCATTAACTGAGATTTGCTTTGAGTCCATGATTTTACAAGTGTTCATGGTTTGGGGAGGCTTCAGAGCTTTAGGGGAAATTTTGGCTCCATGAAGTCTGCAGTTGAAGCTTTGTAGGTTTGTGTTAACTCTTTTGGAGCTGAATAGAAGACCAGGGACCACAGCCTTGATGCCCTACTCTATTCTGCCTCACTTTGATGCACAAGATTTTAAAATTTTGATGAAGTCCAATTTATCTGTTTTTTCTTTTGTTGTTGTGCTTTGGTATAAAACCTAAAAATCCACTGCTTACTACAAGTCCTGAAGATATTTCCCTATGTTTTCTTGCAAGACTTTTATAATAATAGTTCTTACATTTAGGTCATTGATCCATTTTGAATTAATTTTTGCATATGGTGAAAGGTAGGGGTTAACATTCATTCTTTTGTATGGCAGATTTCCAATTGTTCTGGCACCATTTGTTGAAGAGACCACTATTTCCCCACTGAATGGACTTGACACTCTTGTCAGAAATTACCTGATATAGATGTGTGGGTTTATCTCTGTGCTCTCAGTTTTATTCTGATAGGTCTATATGCCTATCCTTATGCCAGTATCACACTGTTTTAACTACTGTAGTTTTATTGTAAGTTTTGAAGTCAAGATGTGTGAGTTCTCCAACTTTGTTCTTCTTCAAGATTGTTTTGACTATTCAAGGCCCCTTGCAATTCCATATTAATTTGAGGATCAGTCTTTTTCATTTCTGAAAAAAAAGGCTGCTGGAATTTTGATAGGGAGGGCACTGAATTTGTAGGTTGCTCTAGGCAATATTGACATCTTAACAATATTAAGTCTTCTAATCCATGCACACAGGATGTTTTCCATTTACTTAGGTCTTTAATTTCTTTTAGCAATGTGTTGTAGGTTTTAGTGTATAAGTCTTTTCCCTCCTTGTTAAATTTATTCCTGGCTATTTTATTCTTTTAGATGCTGCTGTAAATGGAATTGCTTTCCTGATTTTCTTTTCAGATTGCTCTGAAAAGTATAGTGTAGCAACTCGACTGACTTCTGCATGTTTATTTTGTAGCCAACATCTTTACTGAATTCGTTTATTAGTTCTAGTAGCTTTCTTGTGGATTCTTTGGGATTTTCTATATATAGAAGCACGTCATCTGTGAATAGAGATAATTTAATTCTTTCTTCCCAATTTGGATGCCTTTTATTTATTTCTCTTGCTGATTGTTCTGGCTAGAACTTCCAGTAAATTGTTGAAGAACAGTGGTGACAGTAGGCATCCTTGTCTTGTTCCTTATCTTAAGGGGGAAAGTTTCTAGTCTTTCACCATTAAGTATGATATTTGCTCTAGGTTTTGTATAAATGCCCTTTATCATGTTGAGTCTCCTCTCTTTCTGAGTCTTAAAAATCTGTTCCCTCCTCCTCCCATTTCTCTTCTCAGTGTCTCAGGCACAGGAAGAAATGCCAACCAAGAATAAACCAAGACCTGCAGATAGAGATCAATGGATCAATAAAGGAGGTTGAATAATTCAACACTCACTGCTGGCTCATTATTGACTCCTGAATCCAAATGCATCCTCTTTTACCTTCCCTCCTTTTGTGTCTTTGCTGGTGACACCTTGACACCCTGCCCTATTCTTGGATTCTCTTCTTAATTTCCCAACTTATGGGCCTCTAGGCACGCAGACTTTCCCAACATGCTGTAATATTGCTCTGCAAATAAGCCCATGGCCACCTCACCAGCCTGCCTACCTTCCAGGATCACAACAGGGGCAATTAATAAAGAAGACAATTGTTCTGCTCCTCTAGGTGACACTTCTGAATGAATAGGTTACAAGTTCAGTTCCAGTCTGTTCCAGCCCTGGCTAGCTCCCTCTGTTTAGCTTGCTTTTCTCCCCTTTCTCTGCTAGGTAAATTCATGCTATATCATTCAGTGTGTGTTCAGAAGCTTCTGAGGTCTTTCTCAACTATGCTAGATACAATGACTGCCCCACAGCATCCCTTCATCAATGCCTGCCCTGGAAATGGAACCCAACCCTCTCAAAGGAAGGTAATTTATAGTCTTTGTAGCTTTCCTAGTCCCACCATATGCTAACTTCATCTTGCCCCCTCCTTCCCAAAGGAAGCTCCCAGAATGACTTTCAACTTAGGTAGTGTGGGTGACTGGGAAAGACATAGACATGCACTGCTCAGAACCCCCTTCAGGGATCCCTTCGGGGATCCCCACCCCACCCCATTCTCCGCTGAGGCTGCAGGTCCCACGCTTCCTGGGGCAGCTCACATCCAGTGGCTGAACAGGGCCACAGTATAAACTGGCAGGGCAATGCTGATGGACCATATTAGTTCCAGAGCTCCCTATGGGGCCTGCTGAGGTTGCCATTGGGCCTGCAGTGTAGCTTGACTTCTCCCTCTAGCCAATCCTGCTTCTTTCCTCTCAATAGGTTTGATTCCAAAGTGCTTAGTAAACATCGTGCAAGCAAAACTTTCTAGAGAATTCTACCTGTGACAGTGACAAACAGTTATTCCCAAGAGAGCTTCATCCAGTACCATGTTCCTTACCCTTTCTGGGTCTGGCCTGAGCTAGATCCTGTCCACTGAGATGCCATGGGGAAGTCACTTTATAAATGTGTTTTAAGATCTTGTTAAATTTTATTTTTAAAAGCCTTTTAAAAGTTGGTTTGGAAGATATATGAGCCATCTTGGAACAACAGTCTGGTATGAGCTGAGATTCCCCATTTATAAAATATGGACACTGTATAATATTTTCCTTATTGCATCCCAGTTTACAAAGCAATTTCCCAAATACTCTCTCACTGGACCTTCCCAAACCCCTTCAAGGGAAAGAGGGAAGGAATTACTGTCCTGGATTGCAGATAAGGAAAATGAGACCAGAATATGTGACCAGCTCATTCAAGGGCATATAGTAGACCTAGAAAAAGAGATCCTTGGAGGGTAAATAAGTCATGAAGTTGAAGAACTCTGGTCCCTTCATTCTTCATTAGAGTACCCTAAGGTCAAAGGGCTTTAGTGACTTGCCTAAGATCACAAAGCTGGTAGTTTCCTCAGTTTTGTTATGTACATTTGAGAACAATGTATCATTCAGGAGTGTTTTGGTTGCAAGTGACAGAAATCAAAGTCAAACTGACTCACACACAAAAAAGGGAACGTGTTAGTTCATTTACTCAAAAGTCCAGGTGAATAACTGACTTCAGGCATGGTTGGATTCAGGTGTTCAAACACTGACACTAAAAATCTGTCTTGCTCTGTCTCTTGGTTCTGTTTTCTCTCCTTTAGTTTCATTCATATGCTGGCTCACCTTCAAGTGGTGGCCATTCTACCTGTGAGTTGAGAACTGCTCTTTCCTGATATTCTTACAAAAATCTTAGGATTTGGGCCAAGTTTGGGTGACCTGGTCATCCCTGCACTGTGGACACTATGAATCACTGTGGACATGGCAATGTCACAGGAGAAGGAATGGATGTATTGAGCAGGCAAAAGCATCAGAAAGTGCCTGGGTTAGTGTCTTGGCACTAAAGTTATAAGCTTTCAAACAATGATGGCACTGACAATCTTTAAGTCCCCTTCCAGCTCTGAAATTCTAGGATTTGCACAACTTCATATTTTCCATCAGAAACCACCTGTAAGTCAAGGGAAGCCCTGGCTAACAATTTGAGTTCACATAAGGTCTAGCTAAATACTATAAAATGAGCTGAGAAGGGGCCTAAAAAGGAAGCTGGCAGAGGAAAGCTGGGGAGCTCATGGCTTTCACAGCACAGGGTAACTTCCTGTGGCCTGACTCTCTTTGAGGCTAAGCCAAGCATAATGGGTAGTGTCAGGACCAGAGGATAACCCCAGAAGCCCCCTTCAGAGAGCCCTGCATCAAACAATCTGGCTGGACTGGGGGGGGGGTGGTGGAGGGGTGCTGAACTAGGGATTATGCCAGAGCTGAAGGCATCCATGGAAGGCGGAATGGAGGGAGGTGGCTGCAAAATCTGCCTTGGGCAGATGCCAAGCAGTCACCTAATCAGAGCATTCTCTGAGGCGCGTGTGTGGGGTGAGTGCCTGTGTTGGTGGCATGCACAGAGGAGGCAGGGCACAGAGCTCCGGTTACATTTATGGTTTGCACTGTAAACCATGTAAGTAGTACCCCCCTGGAGTTGTGAGCTGCAGCAGCTCTTTTGCCCACCATGCCTGGGAGCTGCAGGAGGGGTGTGTGTGCTGCCCAGGATACTGGGCTCCACATCCAGGCTGCCTCCCTGCTTCTCACATTAGACCCCCACTACCAAGGGCTATTTGGGTTGTAGTAAAAAAAAAAAAATTACCAAATTGTGGTAAGTCCTATGAAGAAAGCAGACCAAGAACAACAGGGAGGGTCTACTTTAGCAAGGGTGGTTAAGAGGTGACATTTAAGCTGAGACCAGAAGGATGAAAATGATCTTACATTCTCTTATCCTACCAAATCTGTGACCTTGGCCTACCCCCAATTATCATTTCTCTCTCTGTAGTACTCTCTGTCACCCTCCACAAGCTACTTGACCTCTGCCTGAAAACATGCATGAGTCTTAGACTTCTCTTAGCTTTCAGAACATTATTCTTTTCCTAGTCACGCTACCTGAGTGCTGCGAAAGTATTGGTCATCTACAAGCTAGGCAAGGTCAAGATTTCTCTTGGCAGGAAAGATAAGAGAGGGCAAGTGGGTGTCTAACAGCACACAGCAGAAGGAACAGCTATATCAAAACCCAAGACCCCTGCCTATCAGGAGCCCTTTCTTGCCCTACAGATTTCCCCATGATTCTGGAGCAAAGCAGCGATGGTGGTACATCCCACCCCCCAGGTGCTGAAAGGCCCAGCAACAGGGCCAGAGAATTTGGAAGTCTTGGACTGAGTTCTCTGGAAGGCCCTGGAGGCCAACAGCCCTTCCCTTAAGCCTGGAGAGCTGCCTGTTAGGCCGGAGACATGAATCAGCCACAGGCGCCAATGCCAGCTTTTGATGAATTTTCCTGCTACTGGTGGTAATTTCCTGAAAGGCTTTTCTTCCATTTTCAGGTTCCCCCTTAAAAGGGTTCTTGCTCCTTAACAGTGGGGGATCCATAATGTTCACCCAGTGGCTCTGTTGGTAAGGTCACCAGCATGGATGCTGGGCCCTCAGGAGGGCTTGGCCAGTGCGGTGCCTCCTCCACCAGCTTCTGTGGCTAGAAGGGCTGGGAGTGGACAGGCCTCCTGACTAGGGCTGGAGGAGGCTGGGGCCTGGGTGTGTGTGTGTTATGTGAGTTCCCAAGCAGGGCTGGATAGAGAGCTCTGTTTCCTGGGGCTGTCAGTGCCAGAGTATCCTGGGGACCATCCTGTGGGGGTTGGAGGGGGTGGGTGGACGGTGTTGACCTGCCTTGACCTGAGGCTCCTTGGAACATGAGAAGGCTACAGACACCTGGGCATCTCCTTCAGCTCCCATCTGCCCTCCCCTCATCTGTCACCAAGTCCTGTCCATCTGCTTTATAAACTCACTTGCTCCACTCTTATTGTCCAGTTATGAGCCAGATTCTGCCAGTTACTAAGTATGTTTATTCCAATTATGCAATCTGGGCTTGCAGAAATAACCACAGGATGGGTCTGGAGACCCACTGGACCCACTGTGAGACAGACCTGAGCAAAAAACCCATTGATCACCTGCTCTCCATTAGCCTCTACTCTGACTGATGGACCACAGTGACATTTTGGGTCTCTTGGAATTAGTGTCAGCTCAGAGCCAGTGGTCGGTAATTTGCTTTTTTCCCCAATGCACAGTTGCCCCAATGCACAGTTGCCCTGGTAAAAGCCCATAGGTTCCTGTGGGGAAGGCTGGGAGAAAGGTTAGCAGCATAAATTTTGGGCAGTGTAGTGGGGTATTTCCTCAAGGGGACCCAGACTCCCCTTCATTCAAGGAATTCTGGATCTGTAAACTGGCTCAAGTCTGGGAATTAATTGAGGGGTCATGACTCTTTGCTTTGGTGATGCAAGTCAGACTTCTGTTCACTTTACCTAGAACCCTTCTGTTTATAAAGATCAAGTAGGAATTTAGTAGACTGCTTCCCAGCCTTTGCTCCTGCTGTGCCCTCTGGTAGACTTAACTTCCCCTCCCTATCCCACCTCCATTTGCTCTGTTCTCTCCTACTGGTCCTTCAAAACACTCCTCCAAGAAGCCTTCCCCAACTCCCCACCCAAACTTAGGTCATTGGGTCTCTATTACCCATCTCTCTAGCTGACCCTTTCCATCACAGGAATCCTTGATGTGTCTCAGTGGCTAGACAACTGGGATGAGAAACAGATCCCTGCCCAGCTGTCACCTTTGGAGTGCCCAGTCACTGCCACCCTCCAGCCTGAACAGCTCCCAGCACTGTCCTGGCCCTCTGTCCATCTGCCTCTCTAGCTGTGTGTCCATTTGCTTCTGCTTCTTTCCTCCTGCCCTTTCTTGGCCAGTTGTTCCATTACTTCTTTTATCTGTCTTTGTTACTTTCATCATTCTTTAACACATTTCCACCTCATTCCATGAAGGACTCAAGGTGATGTCATTGTCACTCAGTCCCTTCATTGCTCAGTTCCCACCTCTCAGTTTCTTACAGGTGTTTTCTCCCTCCCCACACAGCTAATGCCCTTGTATGTAAAAAGGGGAATTCTCACCCCTTTGGAGAAGTTATCCCCTCTCCCCCACAGAAAGTCTCGTGTAGTAGGGCCTGGGTGGGTTCCCAGAGCACACAACAGTCTTCGAGCCCCTAGGCCAGACATCAAGGGGTAGGAGTGGAGAAAAGGCCACCCAGAGCCCAACAGTCACCACATCCAGAGCTGGTCAGCAGCCTCAGCCCCTCTAATCCAGCCCTTGGGCATTGATTGGGGGAAAGAAGCAGCATTGTGCTGCAGGATCTCCTTGAGTAACCTCATTTGGGGATCTTCCTGCTGAACTTTTCCACCACGGCTTCTTCCTGTCTAGAAACTTCAGCCTCACCCAGAGCCTGTCCCAAGGACAGACACACCTTGTCCCTCACTGTGATTTGGGGAAGGGAAGTCTTGCAGATGATGGTGCCTGCCCCCTCACCCCCCCACCCCAGTCCTCCCTCTTCCTTCCTTTTCCTTACCTGGCTGCCTCTCTATACCCCAGAGCTTCTATTAGCCTCTGCTCCCATTAGCCTGTGGGCTTCTGGAGGGCGGGGCTGATCCCTCATGGGTCATCCAAAGCCTGCAGGTGAGTGAGTCAAGGTTGTGAAGGGCAGGGACCTAGGGGAGGAAGCTCATGCTGAGACCAGCTTATTGTATTTCCGTTCACCCATCAGTGTTGAGCACCCTGCACTGCCCACCTCCATACGGCGGGGGCATGATCCAGCTCCGACCCACTGTCTCTAAAGCCAGGCCCTGCCACGGCCACCAGCTGAGAGCCGCTCTCCTTCAACAGGGAGGTTCCGACCCTGCCCCAAGCGCCCGCCTGAGACCGGGGCCGCCCCGCCCCCACCACGCTGGATGCCGCCCACCTCGAGGCTGATGGCGGGCGCCGCGGCCCAGGCCATCGGGGGGCGCAGGAGTTCTCGCAGGGCGGGAGGCCGAGTCGCGCTCGCCTGCACCACCCGGCGGCGGCGAGTTTCAGCTCCCGGTGCCCTCGCGTCCGCTTGCGCTCTGGCCGCGCGCCAGGCGGCAGGATCCATCACTGCAGTTGGCGGGAGGCCGGCCGGCGCGTCCCCTGGGGCTCCCGGGCCGCCGGCGCTGTCTGCTAGTCGCGGGGGGGGACGGGGAGCCCGGGAACCTGGGGCCGCGAGACCATGGCCGCGGCGCTGCGGGCTGCAGTCAGCCGGGGCCCTGCGGAGCGGCCGCGTCTCATGCCCTAACTGGCCCTCCCCCAGTAGCCCGGGCGGGTAATTGCGGCGTCGGGGATGGGGGCGGGTGGGGGGAGCTGCGGGAGTGGGGAGAGCTGCTTCCGGAGCGGGAAGCCAGGCCGGGGCTGAGCCGAGCTGCCGGGGCCGCCTGTGCCCACGAAAGCTTTGCTCGCGTGCATTTACATCGTCCTCGCAGCGGCCCCGGGCGAGCCGGGATCAACCCGGGGGAGAAACCACAGAAGAGTCCTACGGCCTTAACCAAGATCCAGGCATTTCTGAGAAACGCTCCCCGGGGGGTGGGGCCTGGCAGCGGCTTTAGGAAAGGACTCTGAGAGGCTGTGGGGGGCCAGAGGGAGCCAGGGCGATTGGGTGGAGACAGGTGAGTTAGGTAGGTCTCCTCGCCCCGCTCAGAAAGAGGAGCGCCTTCCTGGACGGATGGGAAGGATGCTGGGACCCATCTTCGAATTGTGGGTGAGCCCCCACCCCCTTAGGCTCCAGCTGATTAAGTAGTATTTGGTCCCCTGTCCCTTGGTTAGGGGTGGACAAGGATGTTCTGCTGACAGTGCATCCCCTAAGCAGAGCCGCCTCACTCCTCTGGGGGGCCACTTCCATCAGTGATTGCCTTAGGGCCACATTGGGGTGGTAAGGCCTGGATCAGATTCCCGCTATGCCACCACAAGCTCATGATGTTGGGCAAGGCCTTTTATGTCTCTGTGCCTCAGTTTCCTCCCCTGAAAAAGGGGGGTAATAATATCCATAACAGGTTTGCTGTCAGGATAACTGTTTGCTTGAAAGGGGGTTTTTCCTCCTCTCCCAGCCACCCCTTTGCTCTGGGGCTTAGATGCTGGGTGATGGAGGATTGGGTCCCTTGTCTCATAGGTCTTTGCAGCCTCCAGTAGACTCAGAGACTCAGAAACCCCTAAGAATAAAAGGCCTAATCATCGCTGTAGTTTGGGACATAAAACCTGTGGGACAGGCTGAGGTATGCCCAAGTCAGGTTTCAGGAGAGGCCAGAGTGGGTAGTGCCTGGATGCAGCACCAGGACCTGAATGGGGCCTGAGGGACAGCTGCTGTGAAGTCCTGAGGGGAGGACTTGAGACAGTGAAGAAAGCCAGGAGTTGTGCAGCCCAGGCAGCCTGGCTGCCGCTTCCCGTGACTGAGTGTAGCACTGCAGGCTCAGCCCAGCAAGGGGCAGGCAGCATTGCTCCCTTCCTCCAGGGACTCATGCTGAGACACCATCCACTTTACCCAAATATTTTACAGATGAGAAATTCAGGTCAAGTCAATACATCTTTACTGAGGCCCACTCCTAGGTGATGACAGTGCTGGGGGGGAGGGGGGAGGGCAGGTGGAGGAGGCAGGGCAGGGAGAAGATCCCAAGTGATTAGAGTCACAAGTAGCATGCCCAAGGCGTCAAGGCCATTGTGAAGGGCTACAAATTTGAGCAGGATGGAAGGCAAACCCCCAGCTGGGTGAGGTGATAGGGGTGGTGGCAGTTTGGGTAGACCTCCCATAAGAAGTAGACTTTGAAAGCAGGAAAATTTGGCGAAGGGGTTGTCCTGAGGCTGGGGAGCTGGGTGCAGGGTGGCAGGGGAAAGGTCCTGGCTTATGCTGATGGAGACGGGGAAGTGAGTGGGCATCATGGGAGGTCAGGCTGGAGAGGGTGGCTCAGGCTAAGCTTCCAGCTCTGGCCTGGAGGCGGAAGGTTCTAGATTGGGGAGGACAGGACCCATCTCCTGATGTGTCCATGGCCAGTCTCCACAAGGTCTGGGTGGTGAGAATTGCCCCAGAATTGCCTCTGCCTCGTGGGTCCTCAATGCTGACGCACCCTTGTCCAAAAGGCCATCTCCTTTAACGTCACACCCACTCGCGTGGTGACATCCAGCTGCAGGTACTTATCCATCTGGTGGCGGGGCCAGCAGGGCAGCTTCCTGCCTTTGGGGTTTTTGCCCAGGAGGAGGCAGGAGAGGCTTACTCATGTTCTTCACCTCCTCCTCCTCTCATGCTTCCCGCATTCACTTTCCCCTGGGAACTGGCGCTTGGGAGGCTTGGCAGAGATGATATTTAGACAGATCTTTAGGAAAGCAGTAACGGCAGAGGGAATATTGTGTGCACTGGTTTGGAGGCATGAAAGACCAGAGATTTGAGAGGAAGTACAAGTGTAAGTTTAGGGTGTGTGAAGGGAATGGAGAGGAGATTTTGTAGGATCTTTTGTGCCAAGCTGAGGGATTAAGAAGAATTTTAAGCAGGTGAGTGACTTGGTCATAAGATATTTCAGGAAGATCCCTTGAGTGTCATAAGGAGGCTGAATAGAAAAGAGAGAATGAGGAGAGGAGAAGTTAGTCACAAGGCTAGCCAGAAGTCATTGGATGTGACCTCTGCCAGGAAGCCTCTTCCACCTACCCAGGCTGGGTCAGATACCTTGTTTGTGCTCGCCAGATACCTTGTGCTCCCCCATTACAGCTCTCACTATGCCTGACTATATTTTTTGTTTTTGGGTAGCAAACCATTGGAGGACCCAGTACTGGGCTGGGCACAAAAGAGCATCAGGGAATGACTGTGGAAGGCTTGATTGAATTGAGTGTGGGCCATGGGGGAGAGGAGGATACATTCTAGAGACATTTAGGATCTGGTGCCTGATTGGGAAAAGAGACAGAAAAGGTATCATCCTGGTTGGGCTGGATGTGTTTTCATTTGGGCAAACATCCCAGATTAGGGACCAGCTAGCTCCTTGTGGACTGGACACCCAGTGGGGGTATCAGGTAGGGTTTTAGTAACTTTGGAGAAGGAGCTCCTGAAGATGAAGTGGATCTCATCCCCATAGTCTGTTCCATCAGTGCGGGGTTTGATAATTACGCCACTGGGAGAGTGGTGCTCAAACTCATACAGGTAGACAGGGAAGCCAGCATCTGTGAATAAGAGAAACTGGGGAAGGCTGCAGGAAAAGCCTCGGCTTGGGCTTCCCATCTGTGCCAGTTTGAATTTATTATGTCCCCCCAAACACCATTATCTTTGATGTAACCTTGTGTAGGCAGACCTAACAGTGTTATTAGATTGTAATTATTTGAGTGTTTCCATGGAGATGCGCCCCACCCAACTGTGGGTGATGATTCTGATTAGATAATTTCCATGGAGGTGTTGGCCCGCCCATTCAGGGTGGGTCTCAATTAAATTACTAGAGCACTATGTAAGATCAGACAGAAGGAGCAAACTTGCCACAGCCAAGAGGGACACTTTGAAGAAAGCACAGGAGCTGCAGATGAAATACTTTGAAGACGGCTGTTGAAAGCAGACTCTTGCTCCAGAGAAGCTAAGAGAGGACAAATACCCCAAGTGCAACTAAGAGTGACATTTTCAAGGAACTGCAGCCTCTAGAGGAACATCCTGGGAGAAAGCCATTTTGAAAGCAGAACTGGAGCAGACTCCAGCCACGTGCCTTCCCAGCTAACAGAGGTTTTCCGGACACCTTTGGCCATCCTCCAGTGAAGGTACCTGATTGTTGATGTGTTACCTTGGACACTTTATGGCCTTAAGACTGTGACTGTATAACAAAATAAACCCCCTTTTATAAAAGCCAATCCATCTCTGGTGTTTTGCATTCCGGCAGCATTAGCAAACTAGAACACCATCCATCCCACACACCACCCACCTGCTCAAGCTTCAGAATCAAGGGTACAGATTGAATCCTGACTGTACCAATGATTAGCAATGTGACCTTGGGTCAGCCACTCTCTCTACCTTTCTGATCAGATAGTAAAACCTAATTCACAGAATTGTGGCAGGGATCATGGAAGCCTTCCTCTTCCCTCATCAGAACCTTTCTTCCTTGGCCTGGCATTTAAGGCTCTTCAGCATCTGCCCTGCCCCACCCCCCAGCCCCACATTTGACCTCTTACCCACATGCTCACCCAAATCTCAGTTGGTCTGGGTAGGATGCCCAAGGGACCTTCAGCTGGGAAGCCTTCCCTGCCCACCCCAGGCTCCCTCCTGTGGGCCAGGAGAGGCCCTGCCCTTGACCCTAAGGGAGACCATTTCTCTCACACAGTTGACGGCACACTGTCTCCTCTGTGGCATCTTGGAATCCTACGCCAGCTCAGAGGTTTGTAAGCATCACAGTTAGAGAGTGGACAAGGCCTATGAGGCCACTCCTGGGGGCCCTACATATTATGGTGGGAACAGGTGGCTTGCAGAGTGGAGTACACAAACGTGCTGTCCCCAACTATGTCCATCAAATGGTTTTGGGTCATCTTCCAGTCATGGTCATCGATATCGTCCAGGTACTCCTCCATCATCAGCGGTATCTGCTCCTTGGTGATCTGGGTGGGGAAGCCATACCCCCCTGAGGCCTGGGGTGCCAGCTGGGCCAGAGGTGGGCACACCACTGACTTGGACCCAGGCTCAGCCACCCAGGAGTTTTGGGCCTGGGAGGATAAGGGAGAGCTTCCTGGAAGAGCCCCCCTCTCTGTGGATTCTCACCCCTGTATTTTTACTGGGTGAGAACTGCCTGCCATGACCCTGAGGATGCCAGAAGAGGCCCTGGCACACCCGCAGCCGTCTGATCCCATGCCTACCCCTAGGAATCTCAAGAGAGGCCAACCCTATCTGGAAGCCTCTTGTGAAGACAACAGCTACTAGGTTAAAAAACAAAGAGTGGGAGCAGCCCTGTCCAAACTGAGTACCCCTGCTAGTTGGGCCCCTCACCAACAGGGTACTCATACTCCAGAGCAGCCTGGCAACGATTTCTTTTCTCATCATGTGCCGAATTAGTGGGAGCTTCATGATCTGCGTAAAAACAAAGAACCCAGATGTGGGCCAGGCCTGAGCATCAGGAGGGATTCTGGCCACAGCCACACAAGGCCCCAGCTCACCTGTCTAAATGGTGAGCTCTCAGACAGCGCACACAGCCCAGGAAGGGCCCATGACCCCTTTCTGCCCTCCTGCTCTCAATGTGCCCATTTGCTACCACCTGAGTCAGAGCTGAACCAGGGCCTGGGAGGGTCTATCCTAAGCTGGGGCATCTGCCCTGACTCGGGAACAAAGGAGGGCCCTGGGGCATCTGCCCTGACTCGGGAACAAAGGAAGGCCCTGGGATTTGCAGCTGCCTGGAGGCCGAGGAATGGACAAGATGACCCATCCAAACTATGAGTTGAGGATTTGGGGTCACACTCCTCCCTTTCCCTCACCATTTCTGGCCAACTCCCACCACAGAGGGACTACAGGAGGCTCCCAAGGCTTTACCCTACACCAACACCTGGCCCTATTCCAGCACTTGGAACCACTGGAATCTGATCTGGTGCCCACCACTGCCTAAGAGGCATCCTCTGCTGCCCCCAACTGTGGTGGGCACCCCTCTTATTTACTTACATAAGGCAAGAGCCAACTGAACTGCAGGCTGTTGACACCCAGAAGGTAGGGCACAGGTGCAGTCTGCTCCCGGGCTAGGAGGAAGTAGGGTCTTCTGGGAACACCACACCATCCACCACGGGGTTCATGAACCACACAGTCTATAAGGCAAGGGGCACTTCTAGACAGACCTCCCACGTAACTTCCTAAGGTCCCTGCAGCCTGGGGTGCCCAGCTCAGCAGGTCTCCCTCCAAAGGCTGCTCTAGCCACAGGCCCTTTTATTGGGAAAAAGCTGGGGCTGGCCTCAGTGATTCCTGGGATTAATAGGGTAGGAGGAGACTAGTGACAGACAGAGCCAGGCCACCTGGACTTGGGGCGCTCGTCACCAGGTATCAACACAGCTCACTGCCTCACCTCATGGAAATCTTTGCTAAACACCACTTTCTCAATGAGGTCTTCCCCGTCTGTTCTATCTAAAATCTCATCAAACCCCCGCCCTGCACCCAAACCCTTACCCTGCTCCATTTGTTGCCATTCACTTATCTTCTAAGGAAGTGAATATTTAATTTATTTATACTGTTTAGTGTCTCTTCTGTCTGAAACATCAATTTCACTAGGAAAGAGATCTTGATCCGAATGTTCACTGAGTATCCTGAGAACCTGGTACATAGTAGGTGTTCAATAAATACTTGAATTGCAAAATGGGGCCTGCTCACCTCTTTATAATCTTCCTGGGAGTTCAGGTGGAAAAATCTCTGTGGGGGAAGTGGAGGAGGCCGGAGTTAAAGGAAGCCTCCAGTGTTCCTGAGACAGGGTTCCTGAGGAAGTTGTTGCAGGCGAACTAGCTGCACACTTGATCAGGCGGCTGGGTATCAGGTCAGGAACTGGAAGGAAATTCTACCTACCATCTTCTTGTACACTTGTGTTATTTCTTTCGGTCCCTTATTGTGCCCTCAGGCAGTCCATCAGGGTCTGTGTGTTGTGGTTGCAGCCTGCCAGGAGGATGACCTTCTGTGGATAGAAGAAGGGGTGCTCGGGCTGCCCCCACCTGCTTCTCCTTGCCAAGGCCTGGAGGAGGGGAAGTACCCACCTTGGCCACTTTCAGTGGGTCAGGTGTAATGAAGGCTCTGAGCATTGCAGTGCCACTCTGGGAAACGGCCCGATGAAAGAGACCCCGGGCCTGGGGTGACATCATCTGCAGGGTAGACAGTGGGGCACCTGTGAGATGTTCAAGTGGGGACTACTTGGGCTTCTCTGAGTGCCTGTCTGGACATAACTGGGCAGCCTGTGGGGGCCCAGAGATGGCAGGCACTGGGAGGAAGTCAGGAGCCCTGGGTTGGAGTCTTAGTCGGGGGGTCAGTGCCTTCCTACCTCTGGGCCTCCATATTCCTGGTCTGAGCAATGATGCCAGGGGACCCAGAAGGGATCTGAGCTTGTGGGAGAGTATCTGGTTCAGGGAAGGGGGCTCCCTCTGCTGCTGGGCTGGAATGGGGGCAGGGGTGTGTGTGTGCGAGAGGCTCTCATGGCCCCAGGCACCCATGCTGATAGCTCTTAGCCTCTCTCTGCTGCCAAAGCCTGGGGAACACATGCATCCTGGGCCCCCTCCTGTCCCTTGGGCACCCCAGACTTTATGTCTCCCAAACCTGCTCCAGCTAGTCCCCAAGTGGGGAGGGGGGATCCCTTACTCTACATCATCAACCTAACCTCAGGGCCTTCCCTATCTCCTCTGCCCCTCCCTCATCATCACACCCCATCTGACCCAGTCCTGTCCATCTGGCCTTCTGTACCACTCTGCAACCCTTCTCTACTCTCCATCCTTCCTGCCTCTGTTCTAGAACCAGCCTTCATCATCCCCTCTGGTGTATACCCCACCCCCACCCTCCTGGTCCCCAAGCCTTTGTCCTGTTTCTTTCTAACCCAGTCCCACACAGCAGACTGACCCATCTCTCTAGCTGCACACTTGATCATGTCACTTCCCTACTTAAAATCTTTCCTTGCTCTCCAATGCACTTTGAATAAAGTTGCTTAACCTCTGGCCTCAGTTTCTTCATCTGAAGAATAGGGATAACCACAATACTTTTCTCATTGGGTTGTTAAGAAAATTAAATGACTAAATACGCATAAGGTGCTTAGAAGAACGCCTGGCACACAGAAGGTGACCAAATGTTTCAGTATTAACATGGCACTGTGTGCTGGGGCCTCTATTCGCTTCCCACTCATGTGCCCCTTATCGGGCACCTTACGATATATCCACCCTCCAGGCTTACGGAATGGTCGGCAGGCCCCCCTGGAGTCCGGAACAAAGCCTTGTCTCTAACCCAGACCTCTGACTCCCAGCCCTAGACTGTGGTCCAAGCCCCACCCAGAAGACAGGTGGTGGGCTCCGTTCAGCGGATGGAGGTTTTCTGTTTTTTTTTTTTTTTTTTTTTTTGAAGGGGTGGAGTAGGTAAGTGCTGGACGATCTTTTCGGTCCACCACGATTCTCTGAGAGTTTCTACAAGGCTCAGCACTGTCCTCCACGGGCTCCGTTTTCTCATCTGCACTACCCCAGACGGAGTGGGCATCCTTGGTGGGAATGAGGACAGGTCTGCGGAGGGGAACACGCCGGCCTGCGACTATGCTGGGTCCACCCCGGCACAGCACTCACCAATCCTGAGATGTACATGGCCCCCGAAGACTGGCCGAACAGGGTCACGCAGCCCGGATCTCTGCCGAAAGCCGCGATGTTCTGCACCCAGCGCAGAGCCGCCAGCTGGTCTAGCAGCGCCCAGTTCCCGCGGGCTTGGCTGTCGCCCATGCTGAGCAAGCGGGGCTCACGGTTAGGGCCCCGGGCCCCGACAGCCAGCCCTCAGGGATCCCGTACCACGACCATACCTCTATCCTCAGAGTCTGGTTCCGCCGGATGGAGACAGCACCGAGCTCCCGCCCCCTACATCAAGCCCGAGGCCGGGTCCCCGCCATGCTCCTCACACAGTCACGCCCTTCTCTCCACCCAGTCCCCGCCTCCTCCGCCCCGGGCCGCGGTCCCGAGGAGGCCCCGCCCCGCCCCGCCCCTGTCCCCGCCCACCTCGGGAAGCCGAGGATGCACAGCTGAGACTGCAGAATCTTCGGCACCACTAGCTCGGTGGCCGCCAGCTGGGAGCCTTCGTACGTGGAAGCGGAGCCCACGAGGAAGGCGCCTCCGGGAAATCAGAGCGTCACCTGGGCGAGGAGGGGGAGACCTGAGCAGTGTGGTGGGGTGGCCGAGTGGGACGGCGCGGGATTGAAGAGAGAGCGCTCACCGGCAGTTCAGGTACAGACAGTCCTCACTGAAGCGCAGCCACCCATGGTGTTTCCGCATGTTGAGGTACATGGAGGAGATCTGCCCCCAGGACTCCTGAAGGCACCTGTGGGTACGTCGGAAGTCTGGGCCCCGCGCTGCGGCGGTCGCGGGGAGCATGGTTTCCCTGCGCGTCCCGCGCTTCCTCCAGTTCTCTGGCCCAACAGTCCAAGCGCAGGAAGGGGTGTGGAGCTGGGCAGCTTCAGTGCCTTACACCTTTGTGTCACTCAGTGCCCTCAGGGTCTAGGGCAGTGTGTGGCCCAACAACGCAAGTTGGCTCCTGATTCTGAGCCAGTCTCTTTCCCTTCTAAGGTGAAGACAGCAAATTATAGACGGAAAGAGATCACCCAGGTTATACCGTTAGAGGACAGAACCGAAAGCAAATTCCAAGCACCCTGTGTGTGTGTGTGTGTGTCCGTGTTCGAGGGCCTCCACTAGCCTCCGGTCCAGGGATGGAAGGCATCTTGGCCTTCTCTGTCCCTCTGCCTTGTGCCTGGCCCCATGTGTCTGCCTGGGGAGAGGTTCCCAGTTCCTGTTGGTGACCCTGCTGGAACTGTCAAGCCAGAAACCCGGGTGCCTGCTGTGGGCACCTCCCTTTCATGCCCCACCCTTCCCTCAGTCTCCATTCTGCCTCCCAAACAGCTCTTGAAATCACCCTTTCCCCACTGTCCCAGCCTCTTCACACCCCCTCTCCAACTCATCCTCCATACTCTGACCAGAGGAAATAATATAAATACCAAATCTGACCATGTTCCTTCTCTCCTTACAACTTTCCCTGGCTCCCCATTGCTCTCAGGATAAAGTCCAAATTCACCCAAATTGACCCAGGCTCCCCTTTCTGTCTAGTCACCTCTTTCCCAGGTATCCTTTGCTCCAGATAAATAGGCCTTGCCCCTTGCAGCCCACCTCTGAGCCCCTCTGTCTTCGGTCCTTTCTTCCAAATGCCTTCTGCTCTGCCCAGCAAACTCTTATTCGTGTTTAAGGCCTAGCTCAAATGATGTCCCCTCTGCTGGGCACTTCTTTTTCTGTGCTCCCCAAAGCTCTATCCTCCATTGACTATAGTCCTGGGTTGATGTTATTTAGATGGGTTGGTTTTTCTCGCCAGGTGACCAGGCACTCCTTGAGGTCAGGAATAAAGGTGGATTCATGAGTCCTGGCACCTGGCCAGTGCCTTGTGCTGGGTGGATGTTTGAGATATTTATGGAGCATGGTCTGTACTTCACTTTTCCTTTTATCCCTGCTGGCCCAGCCTCTTGTGTGGCCAGCTAGGGCTGGCCCATTTGGCTAGGTGCAGTAAACCCCATTTCTTGTTTCTCTGCTCCTGTCTCCTGTTCTAGCCTGTCTCTAGTGTGTGTATGTGTGTGTGTGTACTCCCCTCCTCCCAACCCCAGAGTATCACCAGCTGCCTTCCACCAGTCCTTCCCAACAGCATTTCAACAGGTGTTGGTCTAAATCTATGTCCTACCCCCCAACTTCTCCAACAACTATCCCCTCTCTCTCTTCTGCTGAAGGCCAAACATTACAACAGGTTGTCTTTCCCTCCATCCCCACCAGGGGTTTCCCAGGCCACTAGCAGGCAGCTTGTGTCTATCTCTACGTTCCATCCTTCGTCTTCCTTGCTTGACTTCTCAGTAGCAGTTACTGTTGGTGTTAGGGAGTTGTTTAATGAGCCACACCCTGGAAGACTACCAGGAATTCCAGGGTTCTTTTAGCCAAGAACTGGGGTTGTGAACAGCTGAGGCATCTGTCCCCATCCCTTCTCCAAAGCCACTGTTGTCAAGGCCACCAATGACCTCCATCTTGCCAGGATGTCATCATTTTACTTGCCCTGGTAGCTGTCTGCATGGTTGACCACTCTGCTCTTCTTGAACAGCTTTCCTTCCCTAGGCTTCTATAATACCCCACTCTCCTGATTTCCCTGCCACTTCATTGGCGGTGTCCCCTACTCTCCCAGGCCTAAGCGTGAGTGTCCAGACCTCCACCCTTGGTTCTCTCTCCTGAGTTGTTCACATCCAGGCCCAGGGCTTCTCACCATTGGGATGCTGCTGGCCAGTCTGCTTCTAGCCCCTGAACAAACCTCAAGCTCGTTTATCCAACCATCCACCCCATATGTCCATATGGACATCTATTAAGCATGTCAAACTTAACATGGCCCCAAATGAACTCTTGTTTTGCCCAAACCTGCTCTTGCCCCATCTTCCCCATTTTGGTAAATGGTATCCTTATTCCTTCGGCCCAAAACTAGGAATTATCCTTGATTCCTCTTCTTCCCTCATAGCCCACATCCAATCCTCCAGTAAATCCTGTCAATCCAGCCTTCAATAAAAATCTGGAGTCTGACCAGTTCTATTGGAAGCCTGGTCCAAGTCACCATCTCTGCAACAGTCTCCTCTCCCCCTGCTCCCCCTTAACCACACGCCCTCCATCATGGTCTGTTCTGAGCAGTCCACATAGTCTTATACCTGACACTCTGTATTCTAAACAGCTACTGTTCTGACAACTCACAGCCACATTCCAACAACTGACACCCAGACTTCTATACAATGGACCCTCCAGCTGTGAAACCCCTGATCCTCAGGGTTCTAATGGTCACCCTATATTCTGTCCCTTGAACTGTGGGGTTCCAAGTAACAGTCATAGCATGTTTAGATTCTCTCAATGGATGGACTGCGTTCCAACAAGTAACACCCTGGTGTTCCAGCAACAGTCAGTCACGTTCTAATAACCAGTACATGGTTTTCTGATGGTAGATGCCCTGTTCTTAACAGCTCAACACCAATTTTATATAGGTTTTTTTTTTATATATATATTGACCATCACCTAGGTTCTTACAATGGACATTTTTCTAAACCCAGTGTGACTGATGCTGAAGATTGTAAATGACTGCCTCAGAATGTTCTGGACAATAGGTTACTCAATGAACTGGATAAACAGTAAATACATTTGTTCTGGGTAAACTGCCAAGCCCAGTGCTTCACAGGGCAAGCATTGTCCCAGCTGTGCAGGTGTGAGTCAGGGCTTGAGCCAGGGAGGTGGTGTCGAGACCCTGGAGTATTAAAATGGAAACAGCCCCGCCCCTCCCCATCTTGGAGCTCCCTCTACAGGAAAAGTGCTGGTGGTGCCACATGGGCTGGTTCTTGGGCTCACATCCCCAAAAGAGAGGGGAGAGCTCAGGGTTCTCTCAGGGGAACTTGGGGTGTGAGGGAGGTCTGCCTGCCCCACTCCCACCACCCCCCATTTAGGAAAACTCAGCTCCTTGGCAGGTCCTGAGGGCACAGTTGTCCTCCCTGGCTGGAGCTCAGCGCTGCCAGTGCCTGAAACCCCATCTGGACCAACTGCCTTGTGTGGGTTTGGAAACTGGGGCCTACGATGGGCCCAGCCTGCCTGGGGTCACACGGTGAGCTCTTCTCAATGAGTTGCTCAAACCCCTGCCCAGAGGCAGGCCTGGGCCCACTGCCCTCCTCAGGATCTGCCCACTTCCCAGCTGATAGTTTTCTGGCTCTTACGCAGGGGCATAGGTGGTGGCATCTCTGGTCCCTTTCCAAGGCTCCAGTGGCCCCTGGGGAGCAAACCTGTGGCACCCACGGGAGATCTGGAGAAGGGGACTCCTAGGAAGACCTGGATGGGCGTCTGCCCCACATGGATCTGCTTTCCCCAGAGGGTCCCATATTTGGTCACCACCAGCAGTTCCTTGGTGTGCCAGGCACCTGGGAAGAGAGGGAGGGGGGTCACCCCGGCACAGCTACCCTCAGCCATGGGGTACTTGAAGCTTTTCATGACAGTTGTGTGTTTGTCCACTTTTTCTTGTGTTTCTCTCAGTATTTCATTTAAGATTTCAAATATATTTTGGTAGGTGCGTAAAAATTCATGTTTGTTATATGAACTGTTTCTCTTTGTGTCATTTAATGTTTTTACTTTGATTTCTATTCTAATATTAATTTGTTTACACCTGTTTGCTGGTTGCTAATATTTGCCTGGCATATTTCTGGGAAGAAATTACACATATATATATGCATTCTTGGTCATATACACCCTCACATTAATACTTATGTGTCCATGCAAATCTATACATCCATAGACTTATATGGGCACAGCTCTTTTACAAAGAAAGATGTAGAAACAGAAGAGTGAAATGCATGCCCATATGTATATATACATATGCACACAAGTACAGTTATACATTGGTTACAAAGCATACATTCACACACATATCATACACACACATGCACACACAGAGTACAAGCATACACATACCTTAGCCAGCACTTGGAATAGATATGAATGGAATGAAATGGATACGAGATGGGCTGTGTTGAATCCAGCCTTCCACCTATGGGCTGTTATTCCTCTTCTAGGCTCTTATCTGCCCCCATCCTGTTGCCAAAGATTGCTGAGGTCCCACATCAGCTGTCCTTTCCCAAAGTGCCCCTGTCCATTTCTCTCCCTTCTCCCTAACCAAAGCTGCCTTGTTCTGTGCCTCTGTCCCTTGGGGCTTGCTCTGCAAGGTGGTAGAAAGCTAATCTGATCCGAGTGATTCTCGAACCTGGCTGTGCATCACAGTCATCTGGGGGCTGTTGCAAAAATATAGGTTCCTAGACCCCAACCCACATCCTCTGAGATATAGAAACCTCCCCAGGAGATTCTGATCAACTAGTTCTTGGAATTGCATTGGGAGCTGGTGTGACAGGGCACATCCTCATACCTCCAACTGCAGGTGACCAAAAACACCTCTCAGCCCACACCCTCAAGTCTCCATAGGCCTTACCTAAGCAGTGTCTGGGCACAAGGGAGTGGCTGTAGTGGTGACCCTTTAGGCAGGGAGGCAGGCCAGCGGAGGCAAGGGCCATCTCAGATCACCCTCCTGCGTGCAGCCCTTTGCAGTTTCCAAAGCCCTTGCATGTGGGCCACTCACATGGGCTTTTCACTGGCCTTGGAGGAGGAGCGGGAGGGCCACGTGCCTGTTTTACAGGTAAGGAATAGAGGCCCAGGGAGGGGCAGGGACCAGCCTAAGATCTCCTAAGACAGAGCCAGGAGGCTAAGGTCTATGGAATTACCCAGATTAGTCCTGGATCAACAGTTATGATTTACTGAGCCTTTATTGTAGCTGAGCAGTGTGCCAACACTTGACATGTATTACCTCACCTCATCCTCCTTAACAAATCTGTAGGGTGTGTTATTATTCATACTTTACAAAGGTGGAAACTGAAGCTCAAGGGCTTATGTAACCCAAGGTCACACACAGAGTGTTTCATGTCAGAAACCAGCTCTAGGGGGCACCTGTGTGTGTGGCGGAATGCTCCAAGACCCCTAAACAAGAGCTGCCACGGAGTGGGCCTGATCCCAGCTCTGCAACCCAGAGGCAACTTGTAAGCACTTGAGAAAACAATATTCCTTATTAGTAGTCATACTACCCTATTCATAGTCATAAAATGTTTAGTTAAAATTGGAGTTACAACTTCCACCTGAAAAATATAAAAGTGATGACACCCAATTCTGGTGAAGAGTCAAAGGCTCACAGTCTAGGTGGGGAGCTGAACCTAGAAGTGGGCTTGATGTGGGAGCCCATAGGGGCACCTCGGTGAGCCGGGGGCAGGGTGATGGTGGTTAGCGAAGGAGAAGAGCTTGCCTTCTAAATTAAGGACAAGGAGAGATTTTTCTTTGGAAAGATCAGTTGTCTGCTATAAGTCTCCAGCCACTTCCTTCCCTTCAGGTCTGTGGGCGCCTTTCTCGTGGGTCCATGGGGGAGGGTGAGAGGTGCTTCCCCCTTCCTGAGTAAATGAGTTTGGAACCAAAGGAGTAGATGTGGGGGGAAAGAGGGCACCCAACAGCTCCACCTTCATTCAAAGATAAGACTGTTCTCCTCTCTGTCTCCCTCCAAGGCCTGGAGTCCAGCCCTACTTTTGGGAAAAGGGGCTCTGATGGCCTTCTGTGGCTGCTCTCTTTGCAGAGTGGAATACGGGTGGGGGTGGGAGAGAAGGCAAGGGAACAGGAAGGTCCTCACATGACCCTCGGTCTCCTGCTCTGCGGGCCTGCACATGGTTAAGGCTTATTCCTTCAGAGATGCCCTTAGTCGGGATTCTTCTCCCACAGTCCCTGCCCTGTGACCCTCCCTCAGCCCCAAGGAACGTGGCGCTCACTACCCACTTACTGCTGCCTGGGCTCTGTCCCCTTCTAAGGGGCTAGAAAGAGGCCTAAGACAGGCCGGAGGTGACCCCGCCCCACCCCACAGGGCCTGGATGGGTAGACTTCCGGCATCCCTTGCTCTGTCCCGTCAGAAGTGTGGCCTTGCCCATTGCAGCCCCTCTGCCCACTGTGGTCATAGGCCACCTGTCACAGCCCAAGGGGCTTTTGTGGGCGAAGGACTAAAGAAGGCACCGGGCAAGGTTTGAGACATGAGCTTTTATTCAGGGCTTACCTAAAGGAAATGGAAGTCAGTCCCGCTGCTCTGAATGAAGTTAGGAGTGGCTCTGAATGGTGGTGAGTTCAGAGCTCAGTGTGTGGGTTCTCCACACTTTGGGGGGCTGAT
>PVKY010002884.1:0-23650 GCA_004027775.1 Bradypus variegatus | reverse complement strand
AGGTATTTACTTCTAGCCATTGCAATACATTAAAACCTAAGAGGTGTTATCTATATAGTGCATAAGAATGTCCACCAGAGTGACCTCTCGACTCCATTTGAGATCTCTCAGCCACTGATTCTATTTTGTCTCATTTTGCATCCCCCTTTTGTTCAAGAAGATACTCTCAGTCCCACGATGCCGGGTCCAGATTCATCCCTGGGAGTCATATCCTGCATTGTATAGGCTATATTTTATTTTATTTTTCTTTTCTTCTCTTTTTTTACCCTTAACTGATATTCTTCATTTCTACACTCTTCTTCAAACACATCTCTCCTTGCTTTTCCTATCTGCCTGAGTGCTCCCTTTAGTATTTCCTATAGAACCAGGTATCTTGTTCACAAACTCTCTCAGTGTCTGTCTGAAAATATTTTAAACTCTCCCTCATTTCTGAAGGACGTTTTTGCTGGATATAGGATTCTTGGTTGGCAGTTTTCCTCTTTAAGTATCTTAAATGTATCATACCCACTGCCTCCATGGTTTCTGCTGAGAAATCCGCACATAATCTTACTGAGCTTCCTTTGTATGTGATGGATCACTTTTCTCTTGCTGCTGTCAGAATTCTCTCTTTGTCTCTTTGTCTTTGACATTTGCTAATTGATTCTTAATGTCTTGGAGTCCGTCTATTTGGATCTATTCTGTTTGGGGTAGACTGTGCTTCTTGGGTCTGTAATTTTATGTCTTTCGTAAGAGGTAGGAAATTTTCAGTGATTATTTCCTCTTCTATTGCTTCTGCTCCTTTTCCCTTCTCTTCTCCTTCTGGGACACCCATGATACATACATTCCTGTGCTTCGTGCTATCCTTCGATTCCCTGAGACCCTGCTCATATTTTTCCATTCTTTTCTCTGTTCTTTTGTGTGTTCAGGACTTCAGATGTCCTGTTCTCCAGTTCATGAATCCTTTCTTCCGCCTCTTCAAATCTGCTGTTCTGTCTCCATTGTGTTTTTCATCTCTTCTCTTTTGCCTTTCGAAAATTCCTACACATTCTGCCATTTGTTTTTTCAAGTTTACGAATTCTTCTTTTATGGTCTTCCAGTGTCATCTTTGTATCCTTCATCTCTTTTGCCATATTTTCCTTCATCTTGTTGACTTGATTTAGGTTTGTTTGAACTCTTATATCTCGTTTGAAGTGTAAACTTGTTCCTTTGACTGGGCTATATCATTGTTTTTCCTAGTATGAATCATGATTTTCTGTTGTCTGGGTATCTGGTTTCCTTGATTATACCCCAGTCAGATTTTCCCAGACCATACGGGCTCACATCTCACAAGGAGGCTGTATTCAGTATCAAGTTTCCCTGAGGGTGAGACCCAGCACATTGTCAGACTTTACATTGAGGCCTCTAGACTTTTCCTATCCTGCCCAGCAGGTGGGCTTGTCAGCCCACAGCTCCCCCCTGGTGTAAAGAGGTGCAGTACCTTTAATTCTTAGGAGAACCTGTCCTGGCCAGGGGCCACAGGTGTCAGAAGCCAAGCTAAAGTTGTTTCTCTCCTCATGGAGGACAGGGCAATAGGAGGGTGAGGCAGCCCTGGGGTCTGAATTCTCTGAGGGAGGGCCACTTGAGCTGGGCCCACCCCCCATTTTCTTAGGGAAGATAAGCCTTGTAGGGAATTTTCTCCTACACCTTCCTTTGTGTCTCTAAGGATCTTAACTCCACCCTTGCCTGGGTCAGCTCTGGCAATTGAAAATGCTGAGGTTTTCTCTAATAAGCTTCTTAAAATGCAAAAAAATAAATAATAAAGAAAGAAATTCTCTTTTTGGAGCCAGTCCCCAGCCCCCCAGTTTTGCTTGTCAGCTGGAGTTGATACCCAGTTCTGTGTTCACTTTTTTCTTAGGACACAGCCCTTATCCAGTATTCTGAGCTCAGGCGTTTCCAAAAGCCTCTTTTTTTAATTCATGTTTTTTTCTGTCATCCCCACCTCCTCTCTTCTGGGAGAAACCTCAGGGTTCCTTTCCTGCTTGCTCTGGGTTTATTTTTGCTTATAGCTTACATTCAGTAGTCCAAATTTGTTAATTAAAACTGTAGTTGGAGCTTGGTTGAGTTACCTTCCATTACACCTAGTAGCCTGCTTCTTTTTCCTACAGAGGAGTGTTTCAGCTCAGGCTGCTGTGCCCGTAGGAAAGGGGTGCCAGCTCCGCAGTTTGGGGAACTTTCCTTACAGTTCTGTGCTGTAATCTCAGGTTGCAGTCTCAGCCATTCCAGGCTGGTGTACTAAGTATGTCCAGTCACAGATGTCCCCCAACAGTTGTTCCAGACTATTTACTAGTTGCTCTAGGTGACCAATTAAATTCCACACCTCCCTATGCCACCATCTTGCCCCGCCTCCTCCGGTATTGGCTTTTTAAAAGGAAAATGTATTTGAAAATAAAGTGAGACAGAAAATTCATTTTAAAAAAATGTATCTGGTTAAGTTGGTCCTTTGTTCATCAGCAATTTGTCAGCCAAGTCTGCTAACGTTTAAATATTCAGATTTCTACAATGGAGAGAGCCTCTACCCCATCTCTGCCTCACAGGGTTCCTTGTGAAGTTGGATTGCATTTAAAAAAAGAAGCTGTGTAAATATCTAGTAATATGCTGCATCTTGGAATTGCTATGGGGTGAGCAGATTTTCATTTGAAATTAGTTCCCAGAAGTGTCAGCTGGGGACTGTGCAGCATCTCACCCACTGAGTTGTACCTCGGAAAAGGCTGCTGGGGCCTGGCCCTCCTCAGGGCCCAGCTCTGTCTGCAGGACAGGGTCCGACCCCATCCTGAAGAATGACCCTGAACACCAGACTGGTGGAGGGGACAGGGAACGAAGAGAAAAGTACCAGGTCTCAAGTAAAAAAAAAAAAAAATTCCTCAAAAATGTTTTTCTTCATCTCTTTTTTGCAAAAAAGTAAGAGACTTAGAAAAAAATCTTTTAACAAAATAACATGAAAACTTTTAGAGCTCTTGGAAATATACAAATAAAGTATAAAAAGGAAGAATTATCCAGGATTCTTCAAGCCAGAAAGCTTCTGTTCGCGTGTTTGTTGCTTAGTACCAGCAGTCTCCACGTGCATGTGGGGCCACGGCTGCTCCCCGTGGGCACTCACTGTGCCCGGTGGTGAGTTCCCTGCCGGCGGAGCAGCGACCACACAGCGGGAATGCAGTGGTTCGTGGTTCCCCGGCCAGGAGAAGTTCAGGATCGAGGCATCCTCAAGGCAGTGCTTCCTCCCGGAGGACTGGCACCAGGGCTGCCGGCCGGGGTCCTTGGCGCTTCCCCTCTGCTCTCTCTGGGTTCTGGGCCTCCAGCATCTGGGCGCTTCCGTGGCTTTTCTCTGAGTCCATCCCTACGAGGCCTTCAGTAATAGGAGCCAGACCCACCGGGTTCTCTCAGGCCACCCCTAACTGAAGTCACCCGTCTACAGTGGGTTCACCCATAGGGACGGATGAAGTTTAGGAGCACGCTTTTCTGGGGTGCACAGCTCTAGCCCCCCAGCACATTCTCTCGGGAAATCTGCATTCACCTTCCCAGGGGGGCTGCTGTGGCCTTGTTGGTGGACACAGAGCTGAGTATCCGGGACCTTCCACATGGGTTCCTATGTGAGTGGATTGTTGTTTTCTTCTGTTTGCTGGGGAATTTGGTGGCTGTTTTTTCCCGTGGTTCCAGCTCTTCAGCACACCGGGACGGCCATGCTGGGTCCCCTTGGGGGGCAGGTGCAGGAGGCCTGAGCCATGGTGCAGATGCAGGGGAGCAGGAGCCCCGACTGGCAGAGCTGCTGTGGGTTCTGAGGGGCCCAGAAAGGAAAGGTCTGCAGCCCGGATCTGCGATCTCTTACCAGCTTCTTCTATTCTGACCCATCCCACCTGACCCCAGAGGGACCCCCACCTCTCCAAGGTGCCCCACAGTTCCTCCTGGGCTCTTCGCCACACATGGCCCCACTAGGAGAGACTGGGTTCCTAAATGTTCCTCCGTCTAACGAGCATGAAGGTCTGAATGACTGTTTTTCTTCCCTAGAGGTTGACAGACATATTCAGGCGCTATGACACAGACCAGGATGGCTGGATCCAGGTGTCCTACGAGCAGTACCTTTCCATGGTGTTCAGCATCGTATAGCAGCACTGGCGCGGACAGCAGAGGAACTCACGGAAAAGACTGGAAATGCCAAACCTCTTCTCCCGTCACTAATGAGAAAAAACACGGATGCAGCATGGAGCTGTTCTTCCTTTAGACTTGATATAATTAACTTAGGGACCTGACTGTATGTATGTGGGTAAGCTGATCAGTGGTTTTGCACTCTTGCAATAGCTGTGTCATTATTCAGCTACAAACATTGATTAGGTGACTAATTGTGCCACGAGGTACATGTGATGTTTCCGACACTGCAGGAGCACAGTGCATCGTGTGCTTTCTGGTATCTCCAGTTCTATAGTGGAAATACTTTTATTAGCCACTAGAAATTTTAAATGATACAGAATTTGAACATAAGGCCTTTCACGTGCCTTCCTTTTCTAAAAAAGGAGTTTATTGTATTCATTTGAATATGCAATGTAAGCAGTAAAGTAAATGGCAAAAATTCCTGGTTTACAACTTTTCAAATTAAAGTTGGAAAAATGCGCCCCGTGTCACACGGTTTGTCCTAACCCTGTCCCAGGTGTCGACAGCTGGGAGGAGTTCACTCCCAGGCAGCCCGGCTTTGCTCTAGAAGATTCAGACATCCTTTTGTGAAGTGCCGTGAGGGGAGGTGGTTAAATTCCACAAGACTTGTCAGGAACAACAAATCCAAATTTAGTTTAGAAAGTTGTGAATTTCTGTTTCTTGAAAGGAGGAAGGAACTGTCATTTGTTACCATTCATTATTTTATTATGCCCATGATTGTTATATATATATTTTTAATTGAGATTATTCACATACCATACAATCTTCCAAAGATCCAAAGTGCACAATCATTTGCCCCTGGTACCATCATGCAGCTGTGCATCCATCACCACAATTAATTATTTTTTCAACTTTTAGAACATTTTCATTACTCCAGAAAAGAAAGAAACTCAAATCCTCCCATACCCCTAATCACCCCCCTCCATTATTGATTCATAGTATTGGTAAAGTACATTTGTTACTGTTGATGAAAGAACATTAAAATAGTACTAACTGTAATATATAGTTTGCAGTAGGTATATATTTTTTCCTATATGCCTCTCTATTATTCACTTCTAGTTATAGTGTCATACATTTGTTCTAGTTCATGAGAGAGAATTCTAATATTTGTACAGTTAATCACGTTAATCACAGACATTATCCACCACAAGATTCACTGTTTTACACATTCCCATCTTTTAACCTCCAGCTTACCTTCTGGTGACATACGTGACTCTGAGGTTACCCTTTCCACCACCTTCACACACCTTTCAGCGCTGTTAGTTATTCTCAAGTGCTACCATCACCTCTGTCCATTTCCAAACATTTAAGTTCACCCTAGTTGAACATTCTGCTCATAATAAGCAACTGCTCCCCATTCTTTAGCCTCATTCTATATCCTGGTAACTTATATTTCATGTCTATTAGTTTACATATTATAATTAGTTCGTATCAGTGAGACCCTGCAATATTTGTCTTTATTTCTCTGTCTTATTTCACTCAGTATAGTGCCCTCAAGATTTCATCAACCCATTTTTTTAAGACAGTTTTGTTCACACACCATACATTCCATCCTAAGTAAACAGTTGTTGGTTCCTGTATTGTCACATATGTATGTATTCAGCTCCATCACCACTATCTATGTAAGAACATCTCCATTTCTTCCACAAAGGAGGAGGAAGACTCGAAGGCAGAGAGACAAAAGAAAAAGAAAAGAGAGAGAAAAAAAAAAGTATGACAGCTAGAAAGCATCAAAAGGAAAGATAACATTAACCTAAAGTAGAATCAAGTCAGACATCACCAATGCCAGGAGTCCCATATCGTACCCCTATTCCCCCCACCCACATACATTTAGCTTTGGTATATTGCCTTTGTTACATTAAAAGAAGCATAATACAATGTTTTTTTTAATTATAGTCTCTAGTTTGCATTGATTTATTTCCCCCCATCCCACCCTATTTTTAACACCTTGCAATGTTGACATTCATTTGTTCTCCCTCATGTAAAGACATATTTGTACCTTTTATTACGATTGTTGAGCACCCTAGTTTTCCCCAGTCTTTATCTTTCGTCTTTTTTCTGGTGTCCCACATGCTCCTAACCTTCCTCTTGCAACCATGCTCACAGCCATCTTTGTTCAGTGTACTTACATTGCTGTGCTACTATCTCCCCAAACCTCTCACTCCTGTCTTCCTTTCTGTCTGTAGTGCTTCCTTTAGTGTTTCCTGTAGAGCAGATATCTTGTTCACAAACTCTATCATTGTCTGTCTGAGAATGTTTTAAGCTCTCCCTCATATTTCAAGGACAGTTTTGCCAGATACAGGATTCTTGGTTGGTGGTTTTTCTCTTTCAGTATCTTAAATATACCCCCCCCCACTTCTTGCCTCCATGGTTTCTATTGAGAAATCCACACATAATCTTATTAAACTTCCTTTGTATGTGATGAATTGCTTTTCTCTTGTTGCTTTCAGGATTCTCTTTATCTTTGACATTTTATGATCTGATTATTAAGTATCTTGGTGGAGGCCTATTCAGATTTGTTTGGGGTATGCTGTGCTTCTTGGATCAGTAATTGTATGTCTTTCATAAGAGATGGGAAATTTTCATTGATTATTTCCTCTATTATTGCTTCTGTTCCTTTTCCCTTCTCTTCTCCTTCTGGGACACACAAACATTCCTGCTTTTGTTTTTGTCCTTAAGTTTCCAGAGACATTTCTCCTATTTTTCCGTTCTTTTCTCAGTCTCTTCTTTTGTGTGTAGGCTTTCAGGTGCCTTGCTCTCCAGTTCCTGAGTGTTTTCTTCTGCCTCTTGAAACCTGCTGTTGTATGTTTCCATTGTGATTTTCATCTCTTGTGTTTTGCCTTTCATTTCCATAGATTCTGCCAGTTGGTTTTTCGAACTTTCAGTTTCTACCTTATGTACGCCCAGTGTTTTCATTGTACGCTTCATCTCTTGCCATATCCTCCCTAAACTTTTTGAATTGATTTAGTATTTGTTTAAATTCCTGTATCTCAGTTGAAGTGTAAATTTGTTCCTCTGGGCCATAACTTCATTTTTCTTAGAGTAGATGGTAGTTTCCTGTTGTCTAAGCATCTGGTTTCCTTGGTTACCCCAATCAGGTTTTCTGACACCAGAACAGGCTCAGGCCCCAAAGGAAGAACTATTCAGTATCCAGTTTCCCTGAGGTGCCTTAGAAGAGTGGTGCACCCTGTGAGGCCTCGGGTCACTGTGCTTTTCTGCCCAGCAGGTGGCACCTGTCAGCCTGTAGCTCCCAACTGGTGTAAGGAGGTGTGGCCTGTGGCTGTTCTCCCCCAGGCTCTGGGGTCTGGTTCTGAATGGAAGGTGGTTAGTAGAGCTGGGCACCACCTCCTTCCCCTTAGGGAAGAGACACTCCCTGGGGGAGGTCATTAGCATTTGATAGACTGCCTGTGCTATCTCTACCCTTGCCTGGGTCAGAGCATTGTGAACTGAAAATGGCTGAGGCTTTCTCCACTGAGCCAAAAAAGGGACAGCAAGTCCCCTTCAGGGCTAGTCCATGGCCACCGTCTGGCTCTCCAAGGTCAGTCATCACCCAAAGCCTCTGTCTGCTTTTTGGAGATTTATAGCTTATATTTGGCAGTCCATGTTTGTTATTTAAACCCCCAGCTGGAGCTCAGCTGAGCTATATTCACTTGCTGGGAGACAGCTTCTCTCTGGCACCACGAGGGTTTGCAGCTCAGGCCCTGGGGGAGGGGTCTCCCGGCTTGGATCCACAGGTTTTACTTACAGATTTTATGCTGTGATCTTGGGCATTCCTCCCAATTCAGGTTGGTGTGTGATGAATGGACGGTCTCATTTGTCCCCCCCACAGTTATTCTGTATTATTTACTAGTTGTTCCTGGTTGTGTGTTAGTTGTTCCAGAGGGAATAACTAGCTTCCACTCCTCTCTAAGCCACCGTCTTAGAGCCTCTCCCCTGTGATTGTTTGTTATTGGAATTTTTAGATCAAACATAGAGCAGCTTGGAGGCCTTGAGCTCCCGGCAGCCATGTGTACCCACCTCACCCAGTCTTTTGAAACGAATCCACACCTGTGAGTCTCCACATAGGTCTGAACGACTGAGAATTTAACTGGATGCTGTGCCCACACCCTGATTCTGGGGCTGACCCAGCAATGCCAGCTGCAGGCCGAGTTCCCTCCCGCTCTCCGCCCCCCACCCACGAGAGGGCACGCGCCACCCCTGCTGCAGCTGCGCCGAGTGGGCTCCCTGGGGAGCCGTTCCAGGCCCTCCCGGGTTGCAGGAGCTGCTCACTGGTGGCCGTCCTTTCCCCGAGTCAGACCACTCCGCCAGCCCGGCCCATCAGCCACAACCTTGTGGGGTTCTTGTCCAGTTGCACTGGCGCCTCAGTTTTTGACCTTGTGATCCTCTCCCTCCTGACGCACACAGAGGGCGTTGGCCCTTGGTCTTGCTCTCTGGTCTGTCTGAGGCTACCCCTCCCTTAAGTAATGGCTGGTGCCATTCCTTTCACTCCCCTATGCTGGATAGAATGATTTTGCAGGGAGGGACGGGTTCACTGGTGTGGAGGTCAGTGATTGAGGGGTCTGAGACCTGTGGGTGCTGGGTGACTCCCTCCCTCTGCACACAAGGAGAACCCCTCTCGCAGCCCACCCCCCATTTGTGGGGAACACCCCCCGTGGCCCCTCGCTGCTCACGTTCACTCCTCTAGGTTTCCTTGACACTCCTGTCTGCCCTCCTCACCCTGCCAGGCTTCAGCGAGGGGTGGCCACTGTCCTCCGGGAGTCTGGGAATGTGGGCACAGCCTGGAGGCTGAGGAAGGCCACCCCTCCAGATCAGTCCTTGAAGGGCCTGTGGGCTGTTGGGCACATCTGTGGCCCAGACCTCCACCCCCCACGTTGCAGACTGCGGACCTTCCCCTCCGTGCAGGGGCCTGCAGGTGAAGCCATGCCGCAGACAGGGCCCGATGAGGGCAGGTGCGGTTCTCAAAACAAGGTGGTGCTTGAAGGGTGTGTGCCGTGAGCCGGGTTACTTTAAAGTCCTTGAGGGCAGCAAACCGATATTTTAAGAAAGCTGTCGGATAACAGTTTCTGCAGTTTTTGTTAATCATGTTGCTCGTGCTTCAAGCTGCACCCTGTATCCATTTAAAGCCAGATTTTTCCCGGTGAAAGGAGTTAAGTGCAAAGTAGGCCCTGACCACCATTGGAGAGCCGGGCTGGCTGGCAGGGGCCCAGGCTCACCATTTGAGCTGTAGAGTGAAGAAGTGCTCACCCAGCTTCGAACCTCGGTGGCATCTTCACAGAGAAGAACATGACCAGGTGTGACTGCTGCTGGACCTGGGCCATGCCTGCACCATCCAGAGTCCACCTCATTGGCTGGTCAGGTTCCTCTAGAGGGACCTCGATGCACAGAGGAAAGAGGTGGGTCTGGAAGCCCAGGCACCCTCTCCTGGGGATGGGGGGTTGGGGGTGCAGTTACCCTCACCTAGGGATGGAAGTGGGCTGGGAGGGGCTGTCACCCTCACCTGAGGCTGGCACAGGGTGGGACAGGGTGGCCAAGCTCACCTGGACTCACCTGCAGGAGTTCCTGTCCCCTCTAACTCAGCCCCCAGGTTGGGGCCTGCTACCCTTACCCTCACTCAGCCTCTAACAGAGACAGTTCCCAATTAATGCACTTGTGTGTGTGATTATTCAATTGTCTGATTCCCCTGGAAGCTGGGGCTCTCCACATGTACGTGAATACATGAACAAGCCTGGGGGTTCTCATCCATTTGTAGATAAAGTGGAGACCCAGGGAGGGTGAGAACTGGCCACAATCAGGTATAAGTGGTGGCTAAGCCGTGGGGGTGGCAGGAGCACAGAGGGTGCCTCAGACACATCCTGTCCTCCTGCCACAGGACATGATGCTGACACCCCATGTGCCAGTTTGGATATATTATGTCCCCCAAAAAGCCATGTTCTTTAATGCAGTCTGGTGGTGGCAGACTGATTAACCTTTTTGGATTAGGGTGTGACCTCTTGATAGTGTCCCTGGAGATTTAACCCCACCCACTCAGGATGGGTCTTGATTAAATCACTGGAGTTCTATAAGAGCAGCTGAGAGAGAGTTTTTGAAAGCTGATGCTTGGAGATGCAGATAGAAGGACATTTGGAGATGCTAAGCTAAGAGATGATGCCCCAAGTTTGCCCCGGAGAAGCTAAGAGAGGACCCCCAGACGGTCAGATGCACAGCAGCTGAAAAGGCTAAGAGAGGCAAGTCCAGAGACATTTTGGAGAAAGCCATTTTGAAATGCAACCCAGGAACAAAGGACCAGCAGATGCCATCAGCCATTCTTCAGTGATGGTATCCTCTTGTTGATGCCTTAGTTTGGATACTTTTATTACCTCAGGACTGTATATTTGTAGCCAAATAAATCCCCTTTATAAAAGTCAATCCATTTCTGGTATTTTGCATAATAGCAGCCTTAGCAAACTGGAACAGGCAGGCAACTTTAGTAAGTTCAGTCCAGCTGCCATATTAACAAGTCAGGGTAGGCTTCAAGATGGCTGGTTTCCTCTTGAAAACTGCCCTTAAACCAGGCAAAGAACCAGAGAAAGAAGGGAAATTCATCTTTGATGAAACCAGGAAACACCTGTTCCCAAACCCTGAGAAGGACAGATCCAGGAGGGGATTCCAGCCTTCCCTGGGAGGGTGGGGAGGGGTGGGGAGGTCTGCTGGGGAGGCCACGCAGGAGCCGGAGGAGAGTCCCAACATCTCCCACCCAGCCCCTCGCCAGTTTCCTTTGTCTGCCTCACTCAAGATAGTACCTGTGTATGCTGATGTTTGGAAGAGGAGAGCTGCCACCCAGTCACACAGGCCTGCTCAGGGCAGTGCCTCCCAAATGCAAAGTGCAGTGGAGCTCGGACATTTGTAAAAGGAATTCAGGGACCAGAGGAAACAAACACCTTAAGATCCCTGTAAGCAGTATCTCAGGGGTATGACGGAAGATGTTGCATCCATTAAAAAAGAACCAGATTATGTAAGAAACAGATTGAGAAGTAACTTAGAAATTAAACATGGAGGAAAGGAAAAGACTAAAAAAATCAGAAAATGATAAGAAGAAAATGTCCCCTGTGGTCGTTTGGAAGCTGTTAGGTACCCAGAATCTATTCCCGCGGGTGCAGACCAGTTGTGGGTGGGACCTTTTGGTCATGTTATTTCAACTCAGGTGTGACCCACCCATTCAAGGTGGGTCTTAACCCTTTTACTGGATTATGATAAGATAAAAGACAGAAAAAGCTCAGAGACCTCAGAGAAATGAGAGATGGGACACACCCACAGAGGCTGAGAGAGGAGCCACTGAAGCCAGACGTGGGAAGCAACAGAACCTGGGAGAGATGGACCAGCAGACACGGCCACGAGCCTTCCCATGTGACAGAGGAGCCCCGGATGCCAGCAACCTGTCTTCAGAGAAGGTATCATCCTGTGGATGCCTTGAATTGGGACATTTTCATGGCCCAATTCTACAGAGAAAACTAGAGAAGAAAAATTTTTCCCCAGAACTAAACAGCATGAGTTTGGTTTGGGAAGGTTCACTGAGTACCTGGTACAGGGGATGGAAAAAGCCACATCATCAAGAAAAATATCAGAACTCCAGGAGCAAAGGGGAGCTCTCAAAGCCTCAGCTGAGAAACGCAGGTCCACGTTGGAATCAGGAATCAGGATGGCATTGGCTTCCCAGTGCCGACTTTGTGAGCAGGCAGGTTTCAGGCAATCCCTCAGAATTGAGTGACTTTCAACCTTGACTTTTATTCTTGGCTAAGCCATCAATCTCTACAGGTAGACTGTTTTCAAGAAATTTCCCTCCTTTGTGCCTTAACAAGGAGACAACCGAAGGATGTCCTCCAGCAAAACTAAGTGCATAACCCAAGAAAGAAGGGGCCTGGAATTCCGGAAACATGGGGCCAGCACAGGAGAAGGCAGGAAAGCCCAGACAGCCACAGCCTTGGGAGGGGCATCACCCAGGGCAGGGTGATAACTGACCTGACTTAGTGAGCCCCGGGGAGAATTACATCGAGACACCCTTTACAGAGGCAAACTAAGCAAGGTGCTAATGAGGGTGAGGGGGAGTGTACAAGGAAGGGAATAAGCTACAGGTGGAAATTTTGTCTTGTCCCCCTCTTTCCTGTCCTCCCACTCCTCGCTTCCACCCTCCCTGCTCCTGCAGCCACAGTGGGGTTTTCTGGGCTCTGGGGCTGCAGGAAGGAACGAGGTGGATAAATGTTTGTGCTACTGAAGACCCCACACTGGGTTGGGGGTAGGGGTGGGGGCAAACACCCAAGTCAGTTGGTGTTGAGGGGCGTGGCAGGTTGCTCGGCAAAGCCTCTTCTGGAAGAGGGCTTCACGCTGAGGAAGGGGTGAGCTCAGGGACCCAGGTGGGTTGTTGGGGAGCAGCTCCTGCCAAGACCCCATGGGGTGGGAGGTGGGGCGGCCAGGAGTTCTTGGGGTATCCCAGCCATGGTGTGGAAGAGGGTGTGGGGGTGACGACACCCCAGGGACCCAGGGAAAGAGTGGCTGGGGCCTGCCAAGCCCATGGAGCCCTTTACTGCAGTCCCCAGCCAGGGAGGACCCAGGTCCCTGCATCTGGCCCTGTCACCCTGGTCTCCGTCCCCACACCTGGCCATGTCACAGCTCGGCAACCCCTGTGCAGCCCATGGGAACCACGATGTAAGGCCTCAACCATCAGGGGACCCTGCCTCAGGCTCTGCCCACTCCCCAGCCGGCTCCCCATACCCTCCTCCCTGGGACACAAGGCCGGCCCAGGAGCAGCCAGGGCCCTCCCTGCGATGGGCACCTGTGTGACGGCTTGCAGCCATGGGCTCCCCGAAGGTCACAGGGCTCCCCTCTGGTTCCCCCACGAGAGAGCTGCACTCCGGCCCAGCCTCCAGCATGATCCACCTTGGCAGCCGGTGCTCCGCCTGAGCTTTCCCTCTCCAACCTCTCTCTCTGGAAGCGGGAAGGGCCCCGAGCATTTTGGCAGAAGTGCCTGCACTGCGGAGGGTTTAGGATGAAGAGACCGAGTCAGTCACTGTCTTCTGCGCCCCAGCGGTGGGGCGGGCCGTCAGCGAAGCAGACCCGGAGGCCCCACGTTAACCGTACACGCCGATTTCAGGCTGAGGAAAGCCCTGTGACCCGGCCGGAGCAGCGACGGCGGGCGGACAGCTGGGTGCTCTGCCCGCCCTGTGCGGGACCTCGAGCCCGGCTGCAGGGGGCAGGCGTGGGCGCTACAGCCCCACCGAGGCGGCGGCCGGGATGGGGCCGGGGGTGCGGACGGCCCCGGGACCTCCGAGGGGCTGGGCGTGGCGGGCACAGGGACCCCGGGCGCGTCCCGGTAGGGACCGCGGAGGATCGGGCCGGGTCCGTGGCGATGCCGCTAGGGCGCGGGGCGGGGTCGCGGGGGTCCCCGGCGGGCGTTTGTGGATTCAAGGCAGCACGCAGGTCCGGAGAGGAGAGGGTGGCCGGCGGGGTCGGCGGAGCCTGGGGCGAGGTCCCGCGCGTCCCCACACATCTCGCGCCCGCGGGTCGGCCCCGGGGCACGCTCCCAGGAGGCAAGTCCTGGGGCACAGGGATTCGTATTAACATTTTGTAGTTTGCAAAACACTTTCGCCGCTGTTTTTAATTCTCGCAACGACCCGGTGCAGCGGGCAGGGCAGGGTCCCCGCGGCCTGGTACGGCGGGCGGGGGCGCGGGGTGAAGCAGGAGGACAAGGGCGCCGGCGGCGTACTGGGGCGGGGGGCACGACCAGCCTCCTTGAGGGGATCCGACGTTGACCCAAACGCGCGGCCGGAGAGAGGGCGCGACCCATCCCAGCGCGCGCAGACCCGGGGTCTCTAGCGGCGCGGGGCGCGCTCCACCCCGGCGAGCTCCGACTCGGGGGGCGCGAGGGGCGCAGGGCTGGGCCCGGGGACAAGGCCGGGCCGGGGACGGGGCGGGGCTGCCGCGGGCGCCGCCTGTGGCCTCCCGGGTCTGAGCGCGGGGCGGGGCGGGGCGGGCCCGCGGGCCGAGGGGACCGTCCTCCAGCGCCGGCGCCGCCGCCACCTGGTCCCGGAGATGCGAGCGCCCCGTGTCCTGGCGGGGTCCCCTGCGCGCCGGCCCCGCTCCGGCTCCCCTCGAGGGTGCGCCTGACCTCCGCGGTGCCTGCTGGCCCCGGGTAAGTGCCTCAGGACAGGGCGCCGAGACGAGGGGGCTGCCGAGGGCCGTCCGCTGCGGGCGCCCCCGGGATGGAGACCCCCGGGGAGAGGCCCGAGGGCGCGGGGTGCCTGGCGTGGGGGGCCCGAGGGCCTGGGCGCCGGCGCCGCTACCCGGACCCCTCCTCTGACTGTATCCAGGTCTTTCCATCCCACCCTGGCGTCGCCGTGGCCCCGGAGCCGCTGGACCGGGCGAGGAGGGCGGGTTCTCACTTAAAATTAAAAATGGGATTTTCGAAAGCACTCGTTCCTCTGTCATTGTCCTCAGTTTCCCCACCCGGGAGCATCCCCCCCACCCCTCGAATTGAAATCCGAGGTCCCGGACCTCCCCCGCTGCTTTGGGGACGGTGGGTTTCTTGCCCTTTGCCCTTGGCCCAGTTCCTATAAAGGCGTTTCCCGCAGAGGCCGGCGGGGATGGGGCGGGGGCGCCGAGTGCGGCCTTCCCTGTTGGCACAGCGAACATCAGCCGGGTTCTGACACTTGAAAATGGCCTCTATCACGGGAATTCTCTCCGTTTCAGTTAGTGGCACATGCTAAATATTTTTCCTAATGTCTTACTTTGTGTGGCCGAAAATCCCGGATTGTGGGTGCCCAGACCCTGGCAGATCTGCTCAGCCCCCAGAGCCCAGGTGCTCTCCTGGGGAGGGGACGCGAGGACGGCCAGTGGGCCCACCCCACAGCGTCTTCCGGTCAAAGGCCTGGGCGCCCTGCTGGCCCGTCTCTGCTTCAGTAGGTTCGAGATGCTGGGTCTGGGTGGCCTCTGCCAGCCACGGCCGCCCCAAGTGGACACGGGAGGGGATGGCGGGGGCTCCTGTGACCAGCCACGGGCCCTGGTCTGGGCTGGGCTGGGTGGGGGGGCCTGGGTGTTTCTCACCCAAAGCCCTGTGTACTTGACAGTCGTGTGGCCGGACTTCTCCCAGCGGTCAGCGGCCTGGACACCACGGGGCCTTCCTGGTGGCTCCCCCTGCAGCTTCCCAGGCCTGAGCCCCTGATGGTGAGACCCGCAGGGTGGGGCACTGCTGCTGGCCCAGTGTCCATGTCGGCGGGGATGTGGGCAGGTGCCAGCAGGCGAGGGGCCCGTGCCTTCTCCCTCTGTTCCCCGGCACCCCTGTCACCCCCGTTTTGTGGATGAGGAATCACGTGGGAAACTTGACCAGGGAACAAGGCCTGCTGGAGTCTGGCTCGGCCATTCCTCACCCCAGGCTTGTTCTGCTGTTTGGAGATTTCAGGGGACGCACCCCAAGGTTAACTGCTGAGTTAAAGGGATATTGCTGGGGGGGGGTTTGGCTTTTTAAAAATGTTATCTCTAAAATGAACAGACATTACTTTTTACATAAGACAAAGGTTTTTATAGCATTTCAGATTTCTCTGAGAGATGCATGATCAGCTCACAGCTCAGTGCAGAGGGGAGACCCAGCTCACGACAAGCCCCCAACCCCGAACAGACTGCTTGGGCTGCTCACACCTGCCTGCACCCCCATGGTTGCATGAGTGTCCACAGATCCCAGTGGGGGTGGGTCCCCCTGGATCCCTCTCACCTACAGGTTGCCTGTGACCGGCACCTGGAGCAGCGCAGGAGGCTGCAGCTGGTGGGTCCAGGGCCCCGCATCTTGCTCAGGCATTTCTGGGGGAAATTTGGTCCAATCCAAAGGAGCCGTCATCTTTTGAGGAGAGAGCCCAAGTATTTAGTAAAGTAGAGCAACCTGCCGCAGTTACGTGTACATCCCACATTTAGGAAATGCTGGGCATTGGGCACTGTGCAGAGACTGGAAACCTGGACATGGCTATTTGGGAGGGACTGGCCATGGGGTCATGGGCCAGCTCCTCTGATTTCTTCCTCCAGCACTGAGCTTGAGACACTGGGGAAAGTGGGTTTTGAAAATGGGGATGGGGCAGGGCTTGTCAGAGGTCAGGGGGCAGGCTCAGCACCCCACTGACCCAGGCTGGAGGCCAAGCTGGGCACTGGGGAGTCCTGGGAAAGGACTGGGAACCTCCCAGCAGGTGTGGGTGTGCTGGGGGGCCGAGGCTGGCCTGAGCTGCTGGGAGGGCAGAGTGGCCAGTTCCAGGGACGGCCACAGGCTGGGAGTGGCGAGCCTGCAGATTCAGGGTCAGTGCCCCAGTGCAGTGTCCAAGGGGGTGCGAGTGTGGACACAGGGTGGCTCGGTGCTGCGGCTTGGGGGTCTGCCAGGAGGCATGCAGTTTCAAGGCCGTGGGACCTTGGCCCCTGTTCCGGTTTCTGCTGCGTGGAAGGCTGTTAGGGTTTAGGAAAGGAAGGGGGCTCACATCACCCCCCTGCTAGTGCCCTCTGGTCCCCTCCTCCATCTGCCCTGCCCTGGGCTCAGGTTTCACCTGGGGATGAGACTGGGCCAGGCTGGGGTCCCCGGGACCAATGCCTTCCGTCCTGCGTCCTCGCTGGTGGTGGAGGCGACGCGCTGTGAGCCCCGGCCCCCCGTGAGGTGCTGGGAAATGTCTCAGGCCTGTTTTCACCCCCGGGCGGGCAGGACCCGGGCGCGCTCTGGGCGTTTCCTGCGGAGCTGAGAGGTGTTGTCCCTGAGTCACCCGGCCGTGCACCTGGCCACCGGGCTCCTCGGGGCCGTGCCCCCGCCTCCTCCGCCGGCCCGCGCGCCGCTCCACTCGCACAGCGGCCGCCCCGCGCCGGGCTCCTCCTCGCTCAGCGTCCAGACCCCTCCCGAGCCCAGCAGCGCCCCGGCCGGCCCGTTCTCCGCGCGCCCCTGTGCCCGCTCCCTGGAGGCGATTCCGTTCCCGCTCCAGCTTCTCTCCGTCCGCCCTGGCTCCACTGCGGCACTCCACGAGCTACATGTCTCTTTCCCCATCCCCACCGGTGCCTGGCAACCCCCCGTCTGCTGCCTGGCTCTGCGGATTCACCTACTCCGGACACTTGGTGAACGCGTATCATACAATCTGTGGCCTTTCGGATCTGGTTTCTTCCATTTAGCGTCATGCTTCCGGGTTAATCCCTGCTGAAGCCTGTATCAGTGCTTCACTCCTTTTCAGGGCTGAAAAATATTCCTCCGCATGGATATGCTGCGATTTTTTAATCCACTCATCTCTTGAGGGACATTTGGGCTATTTCCACTCTTGGCTGTTATGAATAATCCTGCAATGAACGGCCATGTAAAGCATTTGCTTGAATACTTGTTGTCATCTCTTTGAGATTATATGCCTAGGAATGGAGTTGCAGGTCGGTAATTCCATGACTAACTTTTCAAGTTACAGCCAAACCGTCTTCCACAGTGGTGGAGCATCCATTCCCGCAGGGATAGGAGGTTCCCATCGCTACACCCTCTTCAAGTCTCATTTTCCACTAAAAAATTACATCCATCCTGGTGTGGGATCTTGTTGTGGCTTTGATTTGCATTTCCTTGGTTACTAATGATGTTGACAATCTTTTCGTGTGCCTTTTGGCCTTTCTTTGGAGAAGTGACCATTCAAGTCCATTCAAGTCCTTTGCCCATTTTTAAAAGTGGGTTGTTTGTCTTTTTGTTGTTCAGGTGTAGGAATCCTTTATATATTCTGGATACTAGGCCTTTATTATTTGCAAATATTTTATCCCATTCTGTGGGTTTTTTTCATGTTCTTTATAGTGTCCTTTGATGCACAAAATTTTTAAATTTTGATGAAGTCCAATGTATTTTTTCCTTTGTTACTTGTGTTTTTGGTGTGTATTTCAGTAACTGTTGCTGAATCCAAGAGCACAAAGATTTATACTATGCTTCCTTCCAAGAGCTTTAGAGTTTTAGGGCTCACACTTGGGTCTTGGATCCATTTTGAGTTAATTTGTGTGTATGGTGTGAGGTAGGGGTCCTCTTTTTCGTTCTTTGGCATGCGGGTTTCCGGTGTCCCAGCCCCATTTTCGAAGAGACTGTTCTTTCTTCACTGGATGGCTTTGGCACCTTGTCAGGGAGCAGTGGTTATGGCTATATGAGTTTGTTTCCGGACACAAATTCTATTCCACTTATATACATGTCTTTTCTTATGCTCCATTCTATCTCTTTTTCATGTTTTTTTTTTAAGCTTCCTATTATTTTCAAATCCTTATAAAACTGTAGAGAATTCTATGATGACCTCAGTTTGCTCACAAGTGCAGGCGGTCACCTGTAAATGTGGGCGTATCCTGTCTCATTTAAAACCCCACTCTTTTCCCCTGAGCATTTGGACCCCACTCAGCCCCCCCCCCCAGATTATGTAGAAGCAAATCCCTGACATGTCATTTCTTTCATATATTTTAATATGTATCTCTAACATATGTACTTTTAAAAATCACTTTTTTGTATTTTTAAATAATTTTTTGTTTGAAGGGGGAAAGTTTAATATAAAGAAGTATTAGCTACAACCGTGGAGTGACTATGAAGGTGAAAAGAGAACCCTGAGAAGTGCCCTCGGGCTTCAGGAGGGTGCCCTAAAGGGGACCCCCCGAGGCTGGGGGCTGGCCCTCGCCTGGGACAGGCTGAGGCTGCAGTGGCCTGGGGTGTGGCCCTGGGAGCAGGCAGGCCAAGGCTGGGGCAGCCATGCCGAGGGAGTCCGTCTGCGCCAGAAGGACCAAGCGAGGTGTCGCAGGTGTGAGCCCTGAGGCACCCCTGAGGGGTGGGGTGGGGTGGAGTGCGAGCAGGAACGAAAGGGAAAATTCAGAGCACTGGAACCCAGGGAAGCCCCTTCCTCCTTCACAGTCCCTCCAGTGGCCTCTCCTGGGCAGCAGAGCTCACGGGCCCCACCCTTCTTCACAGAGCTGGGGAGAAGAGGCAGCCTCTGGTGCCAGAGGACATGGATACCGGGGGACACAGACACCAAGGGATATGGAAAATGGGGGACACAGTTACTGGGGGACATGGATGCTAGGGGACTTGGAAAATGGGGACACAGATACTGGGAGACATGGATAACGGGACATAGATACTGGGGGACATGGATAATGGAGGACATGGATACCAGGGGAAATGGATAATAGGGGCATGGATACCAGGGGACATGAATAATGGAAGACATGGATACTGGAGGACATGTATACCAGGGGACATGGAAAACAGAGAACACAGATACTGGGGGACATGGATATTGAGGGACACAGATAACAGAGGACACAGATACAGGGGGACACAGATAACAGAGGACATGGATACTGTGGAACATGGATAATGGAGGACACAGATACTGGGGGACATGGATATTGAGGGACATGCATAATGGAGGACACGGATACTGGGGGATGTGGATGTTGAGGGACACAGATAACGGAGGACACAGATACTGGGGGACATGGATATTGAGGGACATGGATAATGGAGGACACAGATACTGGGGGACACGGATAATAGAGGATGTGGATACTGGGAGACACAGATAACAGAGGACACAGATACTGGGGGACATGGATACTGGGGGACATGGATAATGGAGGACATGGATACAGGGGGACATGGATAATGGAGGACACAGATACTGGGGGACATGGATACTGGGGGACATGGATACTGGGGGACGTGGACACTGGGAGACATGGATAATGGAGGACACGGATACAGGGGGGCATGGATGCCAGGAACTGGCTGCCTTTTGAGCTCGCGAACCGCCTCCGAGTTGTGCAGGAAGCCGCAGCGCTCGGTGCCTCCCTCTCTCCTGCCTCAGGGCTGTACGATCTTCTGTGCATGTTATAAACCCAGAGGACAGTGTTGCTGTTTTTGTTTAAAGTAACTTATTTTTCAAAGATATTTAAATAATAGGGGAAAACCTTGCGTCGTTACCATGTAGTTACCGTCTCCTGGGCCCTCACTTCCTGGCGTGGCTCACGGTGCATCGGCGTCAGTTTCCTCTGGCCTCAGGCCGTCCCTCGGCATTTCTGATACTTAAGCCATGAATCCTTTCAGCTTTCGTGGGTCTGAAAAAGTCTTTATTTTGCCTTCATTTATATACATATGTAATATTTTTATTATGAACTTTAACATATGTACATAATGTATATGTATATACATTTCAAAGTATGATTCAACAAGTAGAAAATTTCAAAGAATGTCATGGGTCACAGTTCCACAAATTCAGCTGTTTCCATTATTGTAAACAGTATCATACAGAACGGTGTTAACTTTCAATGTACAGCTCAATAAGTGGTTATAGAGGCAATTTCAAAAACTGTTTTGGGTCACAGTTCCACAGTTTCACTTCTTTCCTTATTACACAATATAAGGTAGATACAGAAAGGTGAAGACTTACAAAACATAATTCAACAAGTAACTGCAAAGCAAATTTCAAGGATGTTATAGGGTACAGTTCTACCATGTCATTTATCTCCTCCCAGCTATTCCAACACCCCAGCATCTAAATATGTATATATAAAGTTTCAGTATTCATAGACCTCTGTTAAATCTTGTTTGTTGCTACCCCTTCCTCTCACTTAATCTCTTTGTCTGTCTTCAGGGTGTATAGGCAGCGAGCACCCTAACTTGTCCATATTGAAAGGGGGAGATGGCAGTATGGGGAAGGGGGCTACATCTGACTGTCAATCTTAAAGAGGCTGTTGCCTCTGGGTTTTAGGACTCGTCTGGCTTAGGAACACTCTGGTGGGTTTAAGTTTCTGAGAGATAAAACTTATCTAGTGAATCTTTTATAGAATCTCAGGTAGGGACCTAGGTATTTGGGGACTACTTTTGGCAAAGGCGTGGCATACTGTGGCCATTTGGGATGTATAGCTGGAGCTTGCTTAACAGAAAACTCCAAGACAGCCACTCGACTCTATTTGGGATCTCTCAGCCACTGTGACCTCAGCTTGTTACCTTTCTTTTTCCCCCCTTTTGGTCAAGTAGGCATTTCTAATCCCTCACTGCCAGGGCCAGGCTCATTCCCGGGAGTCATGTCCCACAAAGCAGGGGAGGTTAACGAATTTATTTGCCAAGTTGGGCTTAGAGAGAGAAAGGCCACATATGAGCAACAGAAGAGGTTCCCTGGAGGGGCCTCTTAGGCATAATTATAGGAGGGCTCAGCCTCCCATTTACAACCCTAAGTTTGACAACAGCAAGCCTCAAGTCGAGGGCCTGATTTGTTAAGTAGTGGATCCTAATTTCACTTAATATATATTCTATCCCAAGATAATGGTCAGTTTCTTGCATTATCTTCACTTAGTTGTACAACCATCATCACTGTCAACTTTAAACAATTATCATAACATAATATATCTCAGAGTTCTTATCAGCTGCTAATTATTCATCCCTAGTATTAGTGTGCTGTTGGTAAGATATTCCTATTAAATATAGTCTTTAATTGCCTTCATTTTGAAAGCTATTTTGCAGGGTGTAGCATTTTAGGTTGACTTTAGATTTTTTCCACTGCCTCCTTGCTTGCTTTGTTTTGACAAGGCATCTACTGTTACATTATCTGTGGGTCTCTACACAATGGCTATTTTCTCTGGCTGCTTCTAAGACTATCATATTTATCTGGTCATGAGCAATTTGATTATGATGGTCCTTGGTGTAATTTTCTTCATGTGTTGTATGTTTGGGGTTCATTGAGTTTCTTGGATCTGCAAATTTGCAGTTCTCATTACATTTGGAAAATTTTCTGCCATTATTTCTTAATTCTTTTTCAACGTTTTTTTAATTACCCCTTACCCTTCCTACTACTTAGGACCCCATTTACACACATATTAGATCTCTTGAAATACCTTAGTATTATTTTGTTGCTATTGTAAATGGTACTGCTATTTATCTTCCAGTTATACATTGCTAGTGTACAAAAATGCAAGTGGCTTTTGTATGTCATTTCACCCTTGGCCCTTGCTGAAGTCACTTAGTTATATACTTGTGTGTTGGTTTGGCTATATTATGTCCCCCAGAAAAAGCCATGTTCTTTGATGCAGTCTTGTGAGGGCAGACGTAATAGTGTTGATTAGGTTGGAACCTTCTGATTCAGTGTTTCCATGGAGATATGACCCACCCAATTGTGAGTGACACGTTTGATTAGGGTGTGATCTCTTGACTAAATGTTTCCATTGAAATGTGGTCCTGCCAATTCAGGGAGTCCTATAAAAATAGCTCACAGACAGAGTGACATTTTGGAGGAGCTGCAGCTGAGACACTTTGAAGACAGCTGTTGAAAGCTGACACTGACATTTTGGAGAATGCCATTTTTCAACGCAACCTGGGAGCTAGCAGATGCCAGCCATGTGCCTTCCCAGCTAACAGAGGTTTTCCGGATGCCAATGACCTTTCTCCAGTGAAGGTACCTGATTGTTGATGACTTATGATGGATGCTTTATGGCCTTGAGACTGTAACTTTGTAACCAAATAAACCCCCTTCATAAAAGCTAATCCATTTCTGGTATTTTGCACAACAGCAGCATTAGCAAACCAGAACAATTTGTTTTTGTAAAGTCTTTGGAATTTTCTATGTGCACAATGGTGTTTTCTGTGAACACACAGACTTTTACTTATTCCTTTCCCAGCTTTATGACTTTATCACTTTTTCTCGCCGTAATACCCTGGCTAGTATACAACTGTGATGTGTAGCAGGAGGGGTGTCAGAGGACATCCTGGCTTTGTTCCTCAAGAGGAAGCAATCTGTCTCTCACCATTAGAGGTAACGTGAGTTCTAGGCCTTCAGTAGATGCCCATTACCAGTAAGTAAGTTCCTTCTACTCCTAGTTTGATGACTTTTTTTAATCACAAATGGATGTTGGATTTTTGTCAGATGCTTTTTTGCATGTGTTTAGAGAATCATGTGTTTTCTTCTTTGGTTTGTTAATATAATGAACCACAATGATTGATTTTTAAAAATTAAAGTTTAATGGAGTCTTGTGAACAAAATGTTTAAGAATTTTTCTCTAGCTAATTTCAACTGACTCTTTTTTGGGAAGCTTTTGCTGACCCTCCTGGTTGGGTCTGGGTGCCTTGTACATACTCTGAGAATAACACCCTATATTTGACTCATCATTAGCAGCTCTTCCCCATGCAGTTATACAATGATTGATTTTTTTTAATTCAGTTTTATTCAAACACATGCACATAACATACAATCATCCATGGTATACAGTCAACCGTTCACAGTATGATCATCTAGTTATGCGTTCATCACCACAATCTATTTCTGAACATTTTCCCTACATCAGAAAGAGTCATCATTCCCCCATCCCATCCCATTTGTCATTTAGTTTTTATCCCCATCTTTCTACTCATCCATCCATACACTAGATAAAGGGGGTGTGATCTACAAGGTTTTCACAATCACACTATCACCCCTTGTAATCTACATTATTATATAATCATCTTCAGGAGTCCAGACTGCTG
>PVKY010002883.1:0-23628 GCA_004027775.1 Bradypus variegatus | reverse complement strand
TGTGGCCCTTCATCAGGAATTTCATGGCCTGGGTGAGCGTTCAGTGGAAGAGTCTGCAGGCTTGGTGGGTCTCAAGTTGCCCCGTCAGCCTGGAGGGAAGGGCTGGGAGCCATGAAAATGGAGATTCCTTGGATGCTGCCTTCATACAAGAATTTAATCATTTCTGTCAATATGTATTTATTAAATTTTTTTTAAAGTTAAAAAAAAAAAAAGACAAAAGAGGTTAAAGCTTAACACAGGATAATTGAAACTTTTAACTTGGCTTACGAGGGAGGTGGGGGCCCCTGGTGGATTTCTGTCTGGCTAGTTAGAGAAGTTAAAGCTTAAGTATACTTACAAGGGAGGTGGGAGAAACAAATATCTTAACTCTGCAGAGAAAACTGAAACTTGGCTATGCTTGCAAGAGAGGCGGGGGCCCCTAGTTGCTCTGGCTCCTGGCAGGGTGGCGCAGACTGTTAGATCCTGTGAGGATATGAAACCAGATAGATTTGTGGGCATGGATGGATTTTGTACTTACTAAAGAAATTGGAATATGGGCCTTAATGACAACTAAATACTGTGTTGTTTTAAACAGGAATTTTATGGAGAAAACATAAAAGAGTCCCCTGATTACGAGAGGATCATCAGTGCACATCATTTCAAGAGGATATTAAGTTTGCTTGAAGGACAGAAGATTGCTTATGGTGGGGAGACCGACGAGGCCACGCGCTACATAGGTAACGAAAGTTGCCGTTTCCTATGGAAAGGGGGCGATTTTGCATTTTTACTGACGTTATTTAGTAATGCTAAGTAAGCTACTAAATATATAATGTTTAATTATTAAACTGTTCAACATTGCTTTCTGGTATACTGCTTTTGCAATAAGATGTTAATAATGCAAAGACACATATATGTTTAATATCACTAACACGTTAGTTTTTCACATTTATACAAGTATTATGTAATATTTTCTTCCTAATAACCCTGAGAGGCAGAGTAGAACTCTCTACAATTATTTCCAGTTTATGGATGGGAAAACAGCACAAACAAGGAAATAGCTTAGCCACAATTCCACAAATACCCAGTAAACAGTCCTATTCCAAAGTAATGTTTGCTTTCTCATTGTTGACCTTATTATCTTCCTTGTGTTTTCCTTTTTTTGCCATGAATATGTATTACTTTTTTGAATGTGAGGCACATTTTTCTAAAATAACATATAAGGAGACAGAAGACTTACAGCCTGATTTAGTTGGCAAAGAAGCTGTTCCAAATAGCTTTACTTAATCACCCTTTTATCTAGTAGGATGATGCAGGTCATACACACACACACACACACACACACACACACCACACAACCCCCTGAAGGATTTAAACAGTAAGGAAAAGTTATTCTCTCGTAGCTAGCCGTCCCAAGGTGTTCCAAGGCTGGTCAGGTCAGTGGCTCACTAATATCAAAACCCTGGTTCGCTCATCTTTCTGTCCCCTGGCTCAGCATGCTGACTTTGTTGTCTAGCATATGGCTTCCAGAGTGCCAGGCAGCACAGGCAGACGTACGCCCTAAAGCCCCATGGAAGGAAGGAAGGAGCTGCCTAGTTCTTGCTCTCAAGGGAACCTTTTCCAGGGACTTCCCCTTCTGTCTTATGGGCCAGAACTGGGCCACATGCCCACAGCTGCGAGGGGAAAGGACTCCCATGATAAGCTTAGACCAGTGGGACTCTCCCCTGACCTAGAGTTAGAGTCGCCTTATCTGAGCCCGTGACCATGGCGAAGAGGGTGGACACCTGCGCCAAACTGCTGCTGTGACCCCAGGGAAGAAGTGGGGTGGCAGCTCAGACCCACGGAGTGGTGCTGGAGAGAGCTGTCCTCAGCCACATTACCAGTTTGACCGAGTAGGAAACTAGGGATAAAGAGAAAGAAGAAATCTGTTGTAGTCAGCTATCTCCTCTTGTAGTTTTTGTTTTTGTTTGTTCACAGGGTCTTTCTTGACTGCTGCTATTTGGTAATTGACATTGAATCAGATGCTGGGTGCTCAGCAAAGCTGCTTCGGCATCCACTCTGCCTCCCTTCCTGTGCCCATTCCCTGTAGTAGAGAGAACACTTAAAGGCTAGCAAGTTGTGACCATTTGAGTATGTTTTCCTAGCCTGTAAAATGTCCCTAAAGTTTAACAGCTGTAGCAGAAGGTCAGTGAGCACACTGGTGTTCTGAAGAAAGGGTGTTGATTTGGCTCGCAGCAGCCCTGTGGGCAGGCCCAGAGAGACCTGTCCTCAAAGAGGAAACGTTAGCTGTGCACAGAGTCGCACAGGCCAATCTGTGCTCTTCCCCTGGGCTGCACAGGGTCCCCTGTGTGATGTTTGCACGAGTTAGTACACATTCTTAGAACAGTTATTCAAAAGACGAGACTTAGGGGGGTGCAAGGAGCAAGGAGGTGACCCAGGGAAGCAAAGGCACAATGAAAGTTGTGCATTTTTGTCTTTCTTCTACTTTAACATTTTAGTTTTCATTTTATTTCCTTTTCAGCCCCAACTGTACTTACTGATGTTGATCCCAAAACCAAGGTGATGCAAGAAGAAATTTTTGGACCAATTCTTCCAATAGTGCCTGTGAAAAATGTAGACGAAGCCATACAATTCATAAATGAGCGTGAAAAACCCCTGGCTTTCTATATATTTTCTCATAACAATAAGGTGAGCTTTACAGAGAACAGGTCACTGTCATAAATCATTTTCCTTGTTTGCTGTAAAGCAACTGATTGTTTATCTTGTTTAATATTGAGTTTAGCAAATGACGTTGGATTCCTAGACTGCCGTCTTGGGCAGTGTGGCCCCGAGGCCCTGGCACTCTCCCGTGACTCGCCAGGACTCCCTGGAGTTGGAGCTGCGAGGGGTGCACGTCACGTCGTCCTTCCTAATTGGAAGGCCCCTGTCTTCAGCCCAGGTTGGCTCCGCGACTGTCCACCGGGCCTCCCTGTGGGGCAGCCTTCCCTGGTGACAGTGGCAGGCACAGCCGCCCCGGGGGCAGCCGGGACCCAGATCTCTGGCACCGTCATGGAGTGACTTTGTCACCTTGGACCTCAGTTTCTCAGACGAAGGTTCTTTTGCTGTTAGCGTGGTGGAGCCCCTCGGTTGAACAGCTCAGCTGTTCTCTGCGTGGCCTGTGCGTTTGCGTGACCAAGGTGCTGACACCTGCTCAGGGCGGCCTCACGGGTGAGGAGGGTCAGGAGCCCTCTGAGGAAAAGGGAAAACCGGAAGGGGAAAAAATGGGACCAGGCAAGGTCTGCGGAGCCATAAAACAAAAGTTTTCTGGAGCGCTTCCAATGGCTGCGGGACAGTTTCTGGAGCTTGAGGTGCTTCTGAGATCCAGAAACCTCCAGGCAGCTGAAGCGGCCCATATGCGGGGGCTTAGTAGAGAAAGGGTTCTTCACAAAATGAGGGTCTGACACCTGACCTCAGCATAGTGAACCGTGAAGCCTGAAGTCTGCTGGCCGGAGGGCCGCCTCGAGCAGCTGGGCCTGAGGCAGCCACGATCCTCAGCAGCCAGCCCTGCAGAGCTGCCGAGGGTTTGCCAGCACCCGGGAGAAATGGCGTTTGCAAAAGTTTGCTTTAAGGGTGCTACTGAGCCTGTTCAGTATTTTATTTGATTCCCTCTATTTTTGTTTGAGTCTATTGCATATTTCTTAAATTTTGTCATTTTCAAATTTTGTATTTGTGTCAATATTATAAGGTTTTCAAATTTGTGTAAAACATTTTGACTTCATTTTCAAGGAAAGATTTTTTTGTCATTACAAAAAAATGGTAGTCTTAGACTACCATGTCTTCCAAAGAGGATGCGGAATCTGAAATCTTCAGTAACCTCTCTGCATTTCATGAAGACTAAGTGATGTCTGTTACTCTCGTGCTGTAATTTAGAACAGAGATGTACAAAACATGAACAGTTTTTAAAAACTGAAATAGAGTCTGAACTGTCCCTGATAACAGGCATTTTGCTGCCGTTTGGGATTGCAAGACTCTCAGGGGTGAGGGAGAAGGAAGGCCTGAGAGCTCCAGCCCATGTCACCAGGAGGACTGGATGTGCTTCAGAGAAGCGAGACCACATCACATGTAGACTGTGTTTGATCAGGGAGATTTGTTTCTGTATTACTTATGCAGGGATGGACACAGCACCCCCAAGCTCAAGTACTCTTGCTGGAACCCCAAGATGGGAGGTGCGTCCCTGGGGCATGCGGGGCTCCCCCCAAAGTCACATGTGTTACCAACCAACATAAACCTTTCTTTCCCACCCAGCTGATCAAGCGGATGATTGATGAAACCTCCAGTGGTGGTGTCACCTCCAACGACGTCATTATGCATTTCATGCTCAGTTCTTTGCCCTTTGGAGGAGTGGGTGAGTCTTGCTTTGCTCTTGCCCCTGGCATGTATTCCAAAAGCCCCAGCGTTTCCAGGATCAGCCTCCCAGGTGGTGGGAACAGCTGGCTTCCTACTCCTCGGCTCTCTGCTCTCTCGTGCTCTCCCAAGAGGGCCCCACCACCACCACCCAGTTGAAAGTCACCTTCCCCTTCCCCAGCATCCCCTCCTGCTCAGGCCTAATCTCTGTCCTCTCGCCCTGTTTCACACTTCTGTGCAGCACTCACCACAGTCTGTGATTGTTTTGTTCGATTCGTGGGTTTCCTCATTTATCGCCCTTCTCCCACAGTTAGAGGATTTTTTGGCCAGTGAGTAGGTCTCTGATTGATTAATTTCATCTCCCCAGCACTGGATAAGGGGTTCAGAATGCCAGGCACAGGCAGCAGTCAGGGCTTCCCGGTGCCCCGGTATTTTCTACTCAGGCCGTGTGACCCCAGCCGTCTGCCAGGAGGAGTTGCGCCTTGATTCGCGTCACGATTCCAGTGGAGTGAGAGACCCGGGGTTCCAAGGAGGGTGGACAGAATGACAGTCATCCTTGGAAGCTCTGTGGACACAGCCAGGTCCTGTCCCTTCCCCTTTCACCCCTGAGATGTTTGGCTTCTCATTTGGGTCTTAGGCTTCTTCATTATTGAATATACTACAAAATGATAAACTGTAAAAAGTCTCTTAACAAAAAAGCAGACTAGAAAAGTTGATGCTTTAAAAGCTCATGCTCATTAAGAAATAAAGGCAGCTTTGAATAGAAAAAAAAAAAAAAGCTCATGCTTTAGTCCTTGCCTTTGTAATAGCATAAACAAATGACAGTCCCAGCAGTTGTCTGGTTCACCTGTTCCTGGATTAAAGAAGCCTTCTCCCATGGCCAAGAAACCCTGGCTGCTTCCCATGGTGCCAGCACCCAGCAGAGCCTGATGGGTGTGAGGCCAGGGTGGAGGGGCAGGTGGAGAGAGGCCACATTAGTGGACATCGCAGGATCCAGACTGGCGCCAATGGCTTCTTGGACCTGGCACATGGCAGAGGAGACGGTGGGAAGGGCCTGGGTGCTGATTTAGGTCAAGCAGCTGGATTTGCTCACAGATTGGATGTGTGTGTGAGAGAGGGGGTAGAGGAATGAATTAGACAGCAGGTCCTGGCATTGTGGCTGGAGTCTTGATAGTTTCACTGCCTGAATTCTTCAAAGACCAAGTACACTCTCCTGCCCCAGGTTCCACGGCTCCTGTGCACCTGCGGCGACGCAGTCCTTGCACTGGGTGCTGTCCCCTGTGGGCTCCTAGTGGCAAACCTAGTGACCTGGTTGCAGTCCGCATCTCACTTGACCAGGGCATGTTTAGCATCGTGGACCCCCCCCTTCCTTAAAAACAATACAAACCCTTTTCCTTCTTAAGCAAAAAGAATACTTGCTTTTTTTAGAAAACTTGGAAAAGATAGAAGCACTCTGTTCCGGTTTGCTAATGCTGCCCTTTGCAAAGCACTAGAAATGGATTGACCTTTATAAAGGGGGCTTATTTGGTTACAAAGTTACAGTCTTAAAGCCATAGAAGTGTCCAAACAGGCATCAACAGTAGGGTACTGTTCTGGTTTGCTGATGCTGCTGTTATGCAAAATACCATAAATGGATTGGCTTTTATAAAGGGGTTTTATTTGGTTACAAAGGTACAGTCTGAAGGCCATAAAAATGTCCAAATTAAGGCATCAACACAAGTATACCTTCACCGAAGGAAGGCACGTGGCTGGTGACTGCTGATCCCAAGTTGTGTTCCAGCTCCTCGCTCAGCTCCTGTGCATTCTTCAAAGCGTCTCTCTTGGCTGCAGCACTGAGCTCCTTCTGTCTGTGAACACTTTATAGGACTCCAGTGATTCAATTAAGACCCACCCTGAATAGGTGGAGCCAGACCTCCATAGACATTAATCAGAGTTATCACCTACAGGTGGGTGGGTCACATCTCCATGGAAACAACCTAATCCAAAGATTCCAACCTAATCAACACTAATATGTCTGCCCCCATGTGATTGCATCAAGAACACTAATATGTCTACCCCCACAAGATTGGTCACTAGGTTTGCCACTAGGAGCCCACCGGGGACCACACTCAGTGCAATAATACATCCAAACTGGCACACACTTCGTACAATAAAAATTTTTAATTACCTGTAGTACCACTTGAAGATAACTACTGGCTTACGTCCTTAAAAATTTTTTCCCTTGCATATATTTGCACACATGTAAACACAAATATTTTATTCAAAGATGGTATCTTCTTGTATACTGTTCTCTATGCAGAATTTAACAACACAGTGTGAAAATTTTCTCATGTCAGTATGGATTTTATTGGCTACCTATTGTTCCCTCACGTGAGTGTAGCCGTTGACCAATTCTCATTAATAGATTTTTGTGACTTCAAATTATTTGGTATGATAATTTTAGAATATATCTTTGTATAATCTCTGATTGTTTCCTAGGAAAAATACGTAGACGTGTAATCGCTTCTAGTGTTGAAAGGACTTCTCCAGTTTTTCAAAATGAAATGCTTTTATCTTCTAATTCTAAAAGTAATACGGACTCAATGGCAAAAATAAACCCAAAAGCCAAAAATAAATAAATAAATAAATTAAAAGGCTACAGAAAGACATAAGGAAAAATACATTAACCTCCCAGGGGTAGTCATTATTGACATTTTCATGGATAATTGAGACTTTTCTTTAAAAATGTATTTCTTTAAAGCTTTCGACACATATTGCCGAGTTTCCTTGCACAGCTGTTCCATCTGGTATTTCCACAGCCATACGTGTGATCACCTGTTTCTCTACATTCCCAGGCACTGGGTGCTTCTCTCACTAAACTGATAGGCAAAAACCACATCTCATTTTAATCTGTGCTCCTCTGCTTGTGGAGGGGCAGACTGGCTTTGGTTAGCTCTCTAGGGAACTTTCTATTGTGCAATGTTTTTGCTGTGTTTACTCTCCCTTACAGATATGTAAGTAGCCTCTTTATAAGTAAGAAAATTAATTCTTGGTCATGTCTGTAGCAAATATTTCTTTCCAGATTGTAATTTGCTTTTCTGTCTATGAGTTGAAATTAAGTCAAGTCCACAAAACTTTCTGCTTTATGGTTTCATATTTGGGAGTTAGGTTTAGAAAAATCTTCTCTGCATCTGCATTATGTAAATATTCATCTGTATTTTCTTTAAATTTTTGTGTTTTATGTTTAACTGTGGAGAGTTTATTGGACTATCGCACAATGTAAGAATCTACCTTTATTTTTTACTGAAGAGAAAATCAATTACCCTGGCACCAGTTTTTGGGAAAATCATTCTTTTTTTTTTTTTTTTTTCATTGGTCTTAAGTGTTACCTTTATCATATACTATTCTGTAAATCACATAGTTGGGCCATGTTTAGAGTATTCTGTGTGGTCTTGTCTGTCTTTCTGTGTCCGCCTCCCCTGGGCCGTAGCACAATTTCAATTATTCCGGCTTTATATGGTTAGCTTTATAGCCAGCATTTAGCATGTGCTTATTAAATGCCAAGCCCTGTGGTCGACTGAACACCTGGGTTTTAGAGACAGACAGGAAGCAGTAGAGCCAGAAATCGAACTCAAGCTATCTGTCTCGCAAACTCACGTGTACACCCAGTTCAGTGTTTTGCTTTTTGGGACACAGTACTGTTTCAGTATTTACAAGTAAAAGTATCTTGTGATTTTTCAATGTTTTCTTGCCTATTTTTATACAAATGTATTTTTCTAGATGAACTTTAGAATTCCTCAGGTTCTCCTTCCTCTTTGCCTATCCTTTTCCCTACTCAGAGAGAGAGGGAGAGAGAAAGGAAAGGAAGGAAAGAGAAAGCAGGAAAGGAAGGAAGAGGAAAAAGAAAGAAGAAAAGCTAAAGAAAACAATTCCTCCAAAACCCCCTGGGATTTTGTTTAAAATTGCTTTAAGCTTACAAATTATTTGGGGAGGAATTTATATCTTTAAAATATGGAATCTTGTTGGAACATTTTTTATCTCTTTATTCATATAACTACTTTATGTCTTTCAATAAAATTTGGTAGTTTTCTTCATATTACTTCTTTCCCTTTTCATAGGGGAGAGTATTTTTCACCCACCTTTCCCTCAGCTTCCCCCATGTTTTCCTGGTCCCACCTCCCCTTTGTCATGTCTCTGCTGGCTCTCGTCCTGCATGCGCCCTGAATATCAGGCTTTCTCAAGTTCCACCCTAGATCCTTGCTCACACCACACCTGCTTCTGAAAAGATCCTTCCCGCAGCTTCCGCTGCCACCGCCACCGGGAAGCTGCTCACTGGCCTCCGGGTGCGGCCCCGTGCCTGCCTGCTGGGCCCAGGCTTTCCCCTCTGCTCAGAATAGATGCCCCCTGTCCCCTGCCAGCCCATCGCATGCACAATACATGTGAGAGACGATGGCTGTGACGCAGCAGAGCTGCTCAGGAGCAGATGTATACTTGCCATCACCTTCTCACCCTGGTCTTTGTACTTCCTAGGAGCTTGGAGGAAGCTGGTGGATGAGTAGGTCCGTGGGTTGATGCAGCCAGTGGAATGGCAGTGGAAGAGTCAGGCTGAGCTGGGTTCGCTTTCTTTTACTGCCCACCCACTGTGTGACCTTGAGCAGATAACGTGACCCCTCTTGACCCCACTAAACTTCTTTTTCCTCTCTGGAGATGGAGACGATGATACAGTACCCACTGAGGTTGTGATGAGACTTAAATCAGAGAATTAAATCATTTAAACACTTGACCCAGTCCCTGGCACAAATGAGAGCCGTGCCCCAGAAGAGCCCCCTGTCCTGCTCTCAGCAAGTGTCCCGGGTGATGGCCAGTCCACTGCTGGCAGTGCTGGGAAGGACTGACTGATGCACTCCTGCTGCCAGCACAGGCAGGGGACGGGCCCCGGGCAGCCGGGAGCCTGTGTGGGTCTCCGCAGGCAGTGCCAGATGGAGAGCCAGCTGTGCCCTGCCCGCAGTGAGGCCTCCCATGTCTTTTCTCATTTCAGGTTACAGCGGGATGGGGGCCTACCATGGAAAACACAGTTTCGATACTTTCTCTCATCATCGTGCCTGCTTATTAAAAAGTCTAAAGATGGAGGGTGCTAACAAACTCAGGTATCCTCCCAATAGCCAGTCAAAGGTGGACTGGGCAAAATTCTTCATTTTGAAATCATTGAACAAAGGAAAGCTTGGTCTCCTGCTCCTCGCTCTCCTGGGCCTCCTGGCAGCCGTGCTGGTCAAGGTAAGGCCCTCTGTTCCTGCCCAGGTGTATTTCCTTTCTCCTGATTCAGGAGCTCTTACTGTCGTATAAAGGCCCTGCTATCTCTCATACTACCTTTTACAGTCGACAGGGTCTGAGAACCGCAGCCTGCTGACAGTAAGTGCAGTTTGTTGGGCCACACGCACACCCCTTTTGTGCACTTCGCTCCACTGCTGCTTCTGTGCTGCAGCTGCAGGCTCCAGTGGTTGCCACAGAGGTCAGATGGCCCCCAGAGCCTAAAACAACTTACAAAAAAAGCTGCCAACCTCTAGCCTAGGAGTTTACAGCACTGCAGAACTTGCTTGCAAAATTTTGAGCTTACTGATCCTCTGATCCTTTTGCTATTGGTTTTTCATTTGCAGTTCAGAGTTGTTTTGAAAGTGCCTGAAATTAGCCTGCAAGTAGCTCAAGGAGAGCGTGCTGTGGCACAGAGGGTGGTGGCGCTGAAGCACCTTGGATGAGGGGTATTTGTTAGACTGGAGTGATTTTCCTCCCGAGTTGAGGACCAATAAAGTTTGTCTTTGGGGCTAGTCACCACAGAGGAGGGCTTACAAGGAGGCCCGTGGCAGCTGCTTCCCAAGGCAGTTCTTGTGTCCTTGGGGGAGTGAAGGATCATGAAAGTTTTAAGATGGAAGACGTAAAGGCCCTGGTGTCCTCTGAGCCCTCAGCCGCCAACTGAGGGGACAATGCGGAAAATGCTGACAACCTCGGTGAAGAGAGGCAGGAATCAAGCATTTAATGGAAATGGCTGCGTTTACATCTGTGTTTTGTTTAAAATGTGAAAGCGGGTTGGCTCAGCAGATAATAGCACAACTTTGGTAGAACTGGAGACGTCAGTTGCATTTGAAATCGTTTGGGTTTTCTCAGCAACACTGAGCTGTGCTGAGGAGAGAGGCCCTGTTGGTTTTTCTGGCAGTGCACGGACTGTGCTGGGCCGCTAAACGGTGATGAACCCAGCACTGTCTGTCAGAAGAGGTAGGAGCTCCTTGCTTTCTTCTGTGTGAGGCGGGCCCAGTGTGTTTTCTTTTAATCGTTTGTTTTTCCACAGTTGGAGGCTTAGGGGGTAGCGAGAAAAGAACCTTTAACTTACCTCAGATATTATGGACTTGGGTCCAGAGTGTCAGGCTGAAAACAGCTTCTTCACAGATGTTGAAAAGGTAGGGTATGGGCTGCGGGAGACCCGAGGCCCCATGCGAGGCTGCGCGTGGCTGGGCTGGAGAAGCAGAAACCACTTCATGGAGCCCCTTCCTCTCCACGGCGCCCGCGCGCCTGGAGGGTGCGGCTGCCACCTCGGGCTTAGAGTCGCTGTTTTGGTTCTGATCTTTGTTTCTCTTCCTGTCCACAATTTGAGAATGATCTAAAAGTCTCTGGGTCGCTTTTTGTTTTGTTCCGGCTTTTCTAAGCTTAAAGGAAAGGTGTGGCTCTGGATGCCGTGGCGGCACAGGGAGAATGCTGGCATCGGGTGCTCTGTCGATCTGGGGGTTTTCTGCCTGGGCCCCCATCTTCCCGAGGCTGGGTGAGCTCAGGGCCGGGCCGGGGTCTGTGGTCACTCCCTGCTTCCCATGCATTTTCACCAGGATGTCAGACCCCAGCCTGGTTGGGACAGAATGTCTCAGCCTCAAGTAAATGTGGGGGCTGAGTCTGCACCCCAAGAGGCCCCCCACCTTGTTGGCAGGCTGGGGCCCTCATGAGATGACTCAACAGTCAGGGCCAAGAGAAGCAGCCATGAAGAAAAGCGTTTAGGTGAGAAAAGGAAACGTGGCTTTGATTCCAGGCTCGGATATGTCGACTTAACCGTGACTTTGGGCAAAGCCTTTTCTGGCCCTTCATGGGCCTTGGTGCCCATCTGCAGAAGACGGAGCAGGTGTCCTGTGTCCCCAGCCCTCCAGCCCTGCTGCTGCAGTTCTCCTGGCTGGTCACGGTGCTGCTTGTCCAGGGTTGGGGTCAGTTTAGGGTGAAATACAGTTTTGATTTTCCTTTCCTTTCTGCTGCTTCTCTGCTCTTCTTGAGCTTTGATCCTCCTTTTACCAAAACACCTTTTATTGTAAATAAGTGACTCTGAGTCTATATTGTATATTTATTTGAGGCATTTTTGCTATAACTGTAAACTTTTTTTTGGAAATTACAAACCATTTTCCTGAAATTGCTTTTCTGCAATTCATAATTTAGTTATTTTGCTATACATTTTAATTTCATTTCATTAATTCTCTTTACTAGACTTAGAATGGATTTGGAACATTTTAAAATGGAAAGTTGAAGCAGTGGTTGTCAATCCAAAGGGAGCATATCAGAATCAGAGTGGGAAAAGCTTGCCCTGTGTGCACATATTTCTTTTAATATAGGTACAGAAAGCATTCTACAGGGAGTGGGTTAAAAAAGGTTCAGAAACATAAAAAGTTAATTAAAGTCAATGTCACTGGGCCTTTGAAAATTAAATCTGACTTTTGAACTTTGTCAGCCTCAATAGATATGGATTAAATTCAGTACTACTTTTGAAGTTTCGAAACAAAATCAGTTTTCAAATTTCATGTAGAGACTCCAGCTTGCGAGTTCCAGTGTGAGGGTAATAAATGAGTCTGTCAGCTCCTCCCTCCACGCTGATGTCAGACAGGCTCCAGCACCACCCTGCCTGGCTGTGTGTTGTTGCCTGGGGGAGGGTGCAGCCCTCACTTGTGTTTTAGGGACACATTTTACAAAATGCACACTAGCCTCTTAAGGGGAGGTGTTTGTCGGGTCTCGGTGCTTGGCCACGGCCGGGCCGGCGGAGTAACCCAGATCCTCTCTTCCTCTCCAGGCTGGGTCCTACTGAAGCAGATCCTGAGCAGCCTCCCAGTTGCCTCTACAAACCATCCCTTCCCTTAAATGGTTAATGAACCAATAATTTAAAATCCCTCCTAAAAATGGATAAAACAAGTGCACACACTGTGATTAAACCAACCCTACGTCCTTGCCATCACCGTTTCTGCGACTTGCCCTGCTCCGTCGTTCTGGGGAGCCTGGAGGCCATCTTGCCTGGGGTTTCCAGCGGTCAGCTGCCTTAAAAAGGTGAGGCCACGTCTCCCAGCTCCCCTCGAGCCCCAGACGAGTTATGGGGTGCCCTCCCCCATCAGGCCCCGAGGACCTGGTCTCCAGGAGGTGGCTCTCGGCTCAGACGTGCCACCTGGCCCAGCTGCTATCCTGTTTGCTCTGTGGCAGTCTGTCCACAGAAGCTTCCGGTGACTGATGTCACGCAAAGCATCCGTAACTCCCATGCTTCCTGGAAGTCAGTTGCCGATTTCATGCAGGTATCAGCTGCCATTCTCACGGCCTTGGGTTGTAGAATTCTACGTCCCATAAAAACATGCTGGCATTTTGTAAAGGCTGTACATAGAAGTGCTTACTTCTGTAGCACAATGCAAGTCAACTGCACTTCTGAAGGCTCCAGATAGATTCCTTTCTGAATAAATTCAACTTATAGAACGTAAATAAAGTGGGGAACAATGTCCTCTCAGAAAAGAGGCCTTGAATGTTCAGGACTGAGGGGCTTGAGAGGCATGAGGGGCAGGTGATGGAGCCAGTGGAGAAGCTGGGAGAGTAACCGGAAGCCTGTGAAGGGACCCCACAGGAGGGGTGGGGACCCGGGGACAGGATCCCGTAGGCAAGCGAGAAAGTACCCCTCAGAGCCCCCCAGGCTGGGAGCCCAGCCCTCCGGGGGGACACTGAGCTGCACTCAGGGCTCCAGGCTCCAGAGACCGCACCCTCCCACCCTGTCCGCGCTCTCAGTGAGAATGTGGTTCACCATACAGAATGAATAATCCCCTTCACCGAATCTCTTCCATAGGGGCTGCCTGGAAAATGCTACGTTCGTCTTCATCTGTAGTACCCAGTGTCAGGGTTTAATCACTAGTCCAGTTTTGGAAAGGGCTTCCTAATCCGTGGTGTAACTCCCAGAATAATCAACTAACAAAATATCTCAATTTCAATATGAAAGTTGCATTTCTGAACTAAATTACTGGCTCAGCTACTGTGTACTCTGCTTCCAAATAAATCCATTATGTTTGATCAAGTTGGCATGAGTTTTAATAGCCTTCTTACTGTGGGACCTTAGCTGTGCCCTGATGGAGACAATTCTTGGGTCACAGATTTTCCCCAGCTATAAATCCGTTTTTTGCCCTTTTTTTTTTTTTAATCAAAGGTGGTATTTGTCAACTTTTGTTGTGTGTAGGGTTTTTTTTTTATGCTTTTCCCAACTGTATCCTCCTCTCTCCATTTGTTGATCTAAAGGGTTTCTGAACACGTATTCACAGAACACTAACACCAGGTTTTACACCAAAGGGTGGTCCCACGGCCAGTCCTCCGTCCAGGGAATTGTAAGGGAAATGAGCATGTGAAAGGACCCAAGTCCTGTAGAACGTGTGAAGCGTAGTGTGTGTTGTCCCAAACTCCTCTGACCACGGATCCCTGTCTCCTGGCAACCCACTGCCCTTCCCCAATGTCAGCATTCCCTCGGGACACACTTCGGAGAACAGTGATGTGTCACACGTCCATGCTCCGGGCCTGGTGGTGCTTCTGCCTCACCATGCAGACACCTGGGCCTTGCTGTGGACACTGAAGACACCAGGTAACTGGAGCCTCTGAAACGGATTTACACGCCCGTCTTACTTCCCTGTTGCCCACGATAGATGAATTTCTTTTTCGTGCCTGTGTTTACAGCTCATGGAGCTCAAGAGACTCCAGTGACAACAGCAGACTATCCGCCACTGTGGGGGCAGCGCCTCGCCTGTATTTGTCGTTGACCCTGCCCGGCTCAAAGAAAAGCATCCCAGAATGTGAATCCACCCTGAGGCCATGCGGGTTGGCTTCCCGTTTCCATCGTAGAGCTAGTGTCATGAAAAGAGGGGTAGAAACAAGCATTTCTCCAAGTGTGTGGCCAGCAGAGCTGCTGGTGGCATGAAAGGCCTGCAGGGAAGTCGGAGAAGGACGAGCAGCCAGCTCCCTGCCCCCGGGAGGTGAGGCGGAGGGCAGCCGTGCTCGTGGGGAGCTCGGTTGACCCCACAGGGCAACGGCCCATTTCAGAGCTTCCCAAAGGCTCCAAGAACAGCCTAGGAAATGTGTCACTTTGATACAAGACTGATTTTTGCCATTTTATTTTGCTGCAAACTTTCCAACCCAAAACCCTTTACATTATGGAATAATAGTGGCAATCCCAGGTTTCTCTTTTCTGCCTGGTTGAGGCCTCCCGAAGAGCTGCCCAAATCAGCGAGGAGAGGAGCAGTCTGACCACGACAGGGCGGTCTGCAGTCGAGACACTGCCCCTCACCACGAGGTCCACCTGGGGGTGCATGGCTCCCGGCCACCTTTCCGCCTCTGGGCTCCCCTGCTAGTGCCTGGAGGTCAGGACCCTGGTGGCCAGGCCCACCAGCAGCGTGGCCACCGCCACCCCCAGAGCAGCCCCACGGCGCATGGCCAGCTGCTTCACTGACAGGGAGCTGTTACGAGCTGAGAGGCCAAGGGAAGCTTCCGAAGCCCTGCTGGGGTCCACCTGCCATTCCGGCCTCGAATACATCGTCAGGGTGACGCCAGGCGTGCTGCTCATAGCCACTGCAGAAGCAAAAGGGGCAAGCACGGGTCGGGCCAAGGGCCAGGGGGAGCTGGGCCTTGGCATCGGCAAGCCTAGGTTAGCCGCTCGGCCCTGCTCGCTGTGATTGGCTGATTAACCTCTGCCCTAGGGAAACGCCGTCCTTGTCTACTTTACAAGCAGACTCAGATGAGGAAGTGGGTGGTAAGCGTCTCAAATTGGGAGTTGATGCAGGGAGTAAGTTGATGGCTAAGATGAGCCTGCCCTGTGATGAGACGGGACAAGGACGTGACTTTTCTGCATGACTTTGGAAGTACACACCAAGCGCTTTGCTTGAAGGTGTCTTACAGATCCTATCCAAGAGTCTGCATTGTCTGGCACTGACCACGGGAAAGCCTGGGGTGAGCTGTGTCCACTTATATCCTGTAACATGCTCAGCTGCTTGCAGGCCCTCCCGGTGTAGACCAGTGAGGCCCCCGTGTCTGGGGTAGCTGTGAGAAGGACCCCTGCCCCCTACTGAGTCGAGCCGGGCGGACCCGTAGGCCGACAGCCGTGCGCCAGGACGCGGCCTTCCGTCCCGTGGACGAGAACATGGGCTTCAGAGCCTGGTGCCCACATGGGGTCTGATCCTGCCCTGAGCAGTGGTGGGCCGGTGGGGACAGGACCAAGCCTCCTGGGCCCAGGCTCCTCGCCAGGCCGGGGCCGTGAAGTGCTCAGTGCAGTGCCCAGTACCCCCGCGCCTACTAAAGGACAGACCCTCCTGCTGTTTTCCTGGTAGCCAAGTCATCGTCTTCATGAGACAGGAAGGAAAGTAGTGGGCCGACACGGTTTTAATGGTGAAGTCTGGACCGAGCGTAAAATAGGTGCTAAGTAGCTGTCAGCTGGCTCTCGGAGGGCAGCCGGGACGACACACCACTGACGTGTCTGTGTGTCCCAGAGCAGAAGCTGGGGCGACGTTTACCTGAAGCTACGACAGTCTTCTCGGGCCCCAGCCTGGGGGTGCCGCGCTCCGCCCAGGGCTGCTGCAGCCCCGCGTGCTTCTGCGCCTGCAGGAGGGAGAGGTGCCCGTCAGCCTCCCCTCAGCTGTCCCCACCTCAGACCGGACACGCTGAGGCAGCACACGGTCGTAGCATCATAGTTGTTTTCTAAGTTGTGTTAAATCTGTATTTATCCGGTCTTTTAAGTGCCCCACCCCTGCTAGGATTTGGGGTCTTGAAGGGACACACCCTCATGTGCTCTGCCTTCGAGCCAGCCTGTGTCTAGAAAGCAAATGCTTTCCTGCTCTGCTTAAGAAGTTCATCCCACAGGGACGGTGGGCAGGGTGACGTTGTCACGTCTTCCAAAGTCAAGACACACTGTGCGGCTCATCTGGCCTCGGGCTGGTGGGAGCTGTCAGCTTGTTTGGTTCTCGCAGGCAGAGCTATCTGAGGAGGTTCTGGGCTGGGCTTGTCTTTGTAACTGCAGCGTGTGCCTCTTACACTGGCGCTAGCTGGGGTCCCGTTAGAATGACAGGAGCAGGTGTGGGGCTCAGGGCCCCTTGGCGACACTCCCCCACCCCCTGCCCCACCGTCCCGAGGTGCTCGGGCGTCTCTGGTGGAGTGTGTCTTATGGGCCAGGGGCCGACTCCCTCACCTCCTCTGCAGCCAACTTCCAGTTAATCCGGGCGGTGTAGACCACCAAGGCCATGGCTGCCAGGAGGACACAGGTCAGCATGCCCAGCCAGAGGCCTGCAGGGGACGGACGTGGGTGCAGACTGTCACCCGTTCACCCTGGGCCCATGGGAGATGGACGTGGGTGCGGCGGCGTTGCCAACTCACCCCAGGCTCCCGGGAGATTGACGTGGGTGCGGGGGTGTTGCCCACTCACCCCGGGCCGATGGGAGACAGACGGGGGTGCAGGAGTGTCGCCCACTCACCCCGGGCCCACGGGAGATGGACATGGGTGCAGGAGTGTTGCTCACTCACCCTGGGCCTGCTGGAGATTGACGTGGGTGCAGGAGTGTCGCCAACTCACCCTGGGCCCGCAGGAGATGGATGTGGGGGTGGGGGTGTCGCCCACTCACCCTGGGCCCCCAGGAGACAGACGTGGGTGCAAGAGTGTCGCCCACTCACCCTGGGCCCTCAGGAGACGGGCGTGGGTGCAGGAATGTCGCCCGCCCATCCCAGGCCCCTGGGAGACGGATGTGGGTGTGGGAGTGTCGCCCGCCCATCCCAGGCCCCTGGGAGACGGACGTGGGTGCGGGAGTGTCGCCCGCCCATCCCAGGCCCCTGGGAGATGGATGTGGGTGCAGGAGTGTTGCCTGCCCATCCCAGGCCCCTGGGAGAAGGACGTGGGTGCGGGGGTGTCGCCCGCCCCAGGCCCGAGAGAGATGTGCTGGTGTGGGAGTGTCGCCCGCTGATGCAGGAGTGACCTCACACTCACCCATGATTCTCATCCTGACCACAAAGGTCAGCACAGCGCCCAGGGGCAGGCCAACGACGTAGTACATGACTGCGTTCACGATGGCCCCGAAGGCCTGCCTCCCGGTGCCTCTGAGCACACCAGCGTATACACACTGCGGGAGAGGGGGAGGTTAGACACACCGACGCGGACGGCAGCCTCGCCGAAACCTTAGAGCCCTGGGAAGGGTGCTCTCACCCCTCCCGAGGGGAAACTGAGTCACGGACATCGAGGCATCTGCCCAGCGTCACACAGAAGGTTGTGTCCCCAGTGTCCCCTGCACACCTCACTGCCAGCCGCCAGTGCAGGGCCCGGGGAGGTCAGAGTGCATCATGTATTCGTTTCCTCTCGCTGCTGTGGCAGTTAGCACCTTGACACAAGTTTCTTACTTCGTAGTTCTGGGGGTCCGAAATGGCTCTCCCTGGGCTGAAATGGAGGGCAGTGTCCCTTCTGGGTGCTGTGGAGGGAAAGCTGTTTCCTGGCCTTGCCCAGCTCCGAGAGGCTGCCCACACTCCCTGGCTCACGGCCCCAGGCAGCAGACGGCATCCCTGTAGCCCCTGCTCCTGCCGTCAAGCTCCTCTGACTGTCCTGCCTCCTCTCTCACATCCGAGAAGCCTTCCAGTGGGGTGATCTTGTCTGAGGTCTGCAAAGTCCTGCTACACGAGGTGATACAGACGCAGGCTCCCGGGTTGGACGGTGACGGCTGTGGGGTCCACCGTTCTGCCACAGGTGGCAAGCAGAGGTGTTACTGTTCCCGGAGAGACGGGCAGCCCCTGCCCTCCATGACTGCACCCACACAGGAGCTGTTCCGGAAAAGGACACTCTGCTTTCTTGTTTTAGTCTCATGCCCACAACTTGACCCCAGATCTAATGATCCATAGAACCGCAGGCTTCGAGGGAACGCACAGCTTTACATCTGTGTCGGAGAGGAGAAAGGCCTCCAACTGGTAACGTAAGCGTGGAAAGAAGCTAGGAAAGAAGAACAAACCATACCCCAGCCGAGCAGAAGGATGGAAGCAACTGAGGGGAAATCACTGGAATAGACAACAGCAAAACAACAGAAAATAGATGAAGCCAAAGGGTATCTCGGATAAGCTCAATAAAATTGACAAGCCTTTTAGTTAGACCAAGAAAATAAGAGGGAAGACACAGATTACAAAAATTAGGAATGAAACGGGACATCACTGCTGGCCATAAAGAAAATAAGGGACTATTACGGACAACTTTATACCCACAAATTAGAAAAGTGAGATGAAGAGGATAAATTCCTAAAAAGACACTTTTTCGTTGCTTGTGCTCCTCAAGAAAAGGGATGCTGAGGTCCAAACTCCCAGTGCCTCAGCCTGTGACATTATTGGAAACAAGGTCGTTGCAGACAGAATTAGATGAAGCCCAATGGGGTCCAAGTACCGTGAGGCGGCCCCCACCCCAGGGTGACTGGGGCCCTTGAAGGGGGGAGAAGGTGGCCCTGGGGGCCAGGGACGGAGGTGGAGGCTGACGTGCTGCCGCTGCGGGCTCCAGAGCTGCAGGAGGTGGGGAAGGCTCCTCTTCTGGGCTCGGGGGAACAGCCTGCTGACCCCTGGATTCAGACCTCCGGCCTCCAGAACCGTGAGGCAAACATGCGCTGCTTGGAGCCACCCAGCTGCGGTGCTTGTTACGGCCGGCCAAGGAAATGAATACAGGCACAGCCTGCCAAGCTCATTCAACCAGAAACAGAGCCTGAACAGGCTTATGACAAAGGAATTGAATGAATAATTTAAAACCTGCTGTCAAAGATAAGAATTCAGTGGTGAATTCTGTCAAATATGTAAAGCAGGAATAATGCCAGTCCCTCACAGACGCTTTCAGAACGTAGGAGAGGAAGAGAACACTTCCCAGCTCATTCTGTGAAGCCAGTATTATCCCCGTTATCCTGATACCAAAGCCAGGCCAAGACACCACAAGGAAGAAAGATAAAAATTACAGACCAGTATCCCTCGTGAACAGAAAGACAAAATCTTTAACAAAATGTTGGCAAACCAAATTCAGCAGTGTATAAAAAAGATAGACATGAGGGGTACAAGCTATAACATCTGAAAATCAACTAATGTAATATACCGTTTTAACAGAATCAAGGATAAAAAACACATGATGACCTCAATAGATGCAGAAAAAGCACTCAACAAAACAAAACCCATTCATCAGAAAATGTCTCAATAATTAGGAATAAAGGGCTCTTCTTCAACCTGCTAAAGGTCATTTATGAAAATCCTATGGGTAACAATAGATTTAATGCTGAAATACTGAATACTTCCCCCTAATATCAGGAACAAGGTACAGATACATGCGCTTGCCATTTCTGTTCATCACTATACTGGAGGTTCTAATCAGATTGGAAAGGAAAAAATTTAAATGTCTTTATTCACAGATGACATGATCATATACACACGTAGAAATCATAAGGAATCCACAAAATCTACTAGAACTAATAGATGAGTTTAACAGGGTCACGAGATAAAATATCAATATGTAAAAGATCAGATACAAACATCAATTATGTTTTTATACAGTGAGCAATCCAAAAGTGAAATTAAGGAAGCAGCTCCATTCAGAGTAGCATCTGCGGTCACTTTCAGCTGTGGACCCAGGAAAACAAGTTCCTCATCATAATCCATCTCTTAACTCAAGTAACTCATTTAGAGGTCCTGTTTACAACGGACCTTTCGATGAGTTATTTGTGAATAGGACCTTTGGATGAGTTACTTCAGTTAAGGTGTGATCCAGCTGAATCAGGATGGGTCTTAATCTTATTACTGGAAGCCATCTAAAGAAAGCCACAGAGGAGGAAGGCACGGGGAGCAGCCAGCTGGAAGTCAGCTGAACCCAGAAGAGAAAGGAGAAGACACCGCCATGTGCATTGCCGTGTGACAGAAAAGCCAGGACCTGAGGGTCGCCAGCAGCCGGCCCCCAACACCACAGTTTTCTGGGAGAAAGCATCACCTTGTTGACACCTCAGTTTTGGACTTCTGACCTCAAAACTGAGAGCCAATGAAGTCCCATTGTTTAAGCCAGCCCACTACATGGTATTTGTTTTAGCAGCTGGGAAACTAAAACAGTATCAAAAAGAACAAACCGTTGTCAGATAAACTTAACAAAAAAAGTGCAAGATTTGTTCACTGAAAACTACAAAACATATAAATTATGATATAAATTAAAGAAGATCTAAATAATTGGAGAGAGAGCCCATGGATTCGAGGCCTCAGTCTACCGCTAAGATGACAGTTCTCCCAAGTCAATCTACGGCCTCAGCACAGTCCCCATCAGAATCCCAGCAGGCTTTTTAGTAGAAATGGAGAAGCTGATTCTAAAATTCATATGGAAATGCAAAAGACTGGAAGAGCCAAAGCAAATTTGGAGGAAAAAAAAATGAACAAAGTTGGGAGAGTCACACTGATTTCAAAACTCACTACAAAGCTACAGTATCAAGACAGTGTAACACTGTCATAAGGATAGACACATGGGTCAACGGAACAGAACTGGGAATCCAGAAATAAACCACATTTATGGTCAGTTGGTTTTTGAAAATCCACTGGGGAGAGGATAGCCTTTTGACAAATGGTGCTGGGACAACCGAATATCGGTGTGCAAATAATGAACTTAGACACCTTAATATGTAAACCTAAGTTTAAGAGCTAAATCTGTAAAACTTCTAGGGAAAAAAAATGTAAGAGACAGTCTTCATGACCTTGGGGCAGGCAAAAAGATCTTAGATATGACCACAAAAGCATGCGCCATAAAAAAAATTGAGATGAGCTACATTAAAAATGAAAACCTAGCAACTTAAAAGGTATAATTAAGAAAATGAAAAGACAAACCATAGGCTGGACTTGAAAATTATGTCTGTCATTAGGACTTGTATCTAGAGTATATGAAGAACTCTTATGACTCAGTAATAAGCAACCCAGTTTTTAAAATGGGAAAAAGATGTGAATAGACATTTCACTGAAGAACACATAAAGGTGGATAATAAAATACATGAAAACAGGATAATACGAGTCAGAAAAATGCACATTAAAACCACAATGAAAAAAAAAGGTCCATACAACACAGTGACCCCTGCTGTAAACAATGGACTGTAGTTAATAGTGCAGTTATAACAATGCTCTTTCATGAGTTGTAACAAATGTCCCACACTAATTGGAGGTGGAAATAATGGGGTGGTATAGGGAGCTCTTTATTTTATGCATGATTGTTCCGTAAACCTACAGCTTCTCTAATAAATATTTAAAAACCACAATGAATACCTGTTGGTGTTCACAGCATATTATCCCCAACAGTCACAAGGTGGAAACAACCTAACTGCCCATTGACCGATGACTGGGTAAATAAAATGTTGTATATAATACAATGGAATACTTTTCCACCGTAAAAATAAAAAAGAATAAAGTTCTGATTCATGCTAAACATGGATGAACCTTGAAGATACCATATTGAGTGAAATAAGCCAGACTCAATGGGACAGATATTGCATGTTTCCACCTATATGAAATAACTAGAATATGCAAATTCTAGAAATGAAGTTCCAAGTCATGCTATAGCATGGATGAAAGTCAAAAACCCTATGCTAAGTGAAAGAAAGGCACAAAAGACTACATGTTATATGATTCCATTTAAATGAAATGTACAGAAAAGGCAAAGTCATAGAAACAGGAAATAAATCAGTGGTGGCCCAGGGCTGGAGGTGGAAGCAGGGATTGACTGCTTGAGGGAATATTTTAGGGTGATAGAAATATTTTAAAACTTGATTGTGGTGATGGTTGCACAGCTCTGAATTTATTAAAAATAACTGAATTGGACACATAAAATGCCTGACTTTTATGGTAATGTAAATTATACCCACAAATCACTTTAAAGAATAAAATAAAAATAAAGTCAGTAAAATGGTGGCATAGGAGGTTTTACAACTCGCCGTCTCCACCAGCAAAGTGAAAGAGCTGCAAAAGAGCCTGGAGTTGACCAGGTGGACACCCTGGAACCAGAAGGGATGATTGGATCAACTGCAGGAGGCCCGAGGCACCGGGGGCTGCCGAGAGCTCAGCTTTAGTGATTGAAAGCGTGAGCCGGGGACCAGCCCCCGACGTCCCGGCCTGTGGAAACAGAGGCAGCAACGTACCTCAGCGGAGGTCGGGGGGCCAGGGGAGGCCGGCGGAGGGCAGCAGAGGCGAGGAAGCCTCTCCTCTGGAAGGTGGGGTGAAGGGTCGGGGCGGAGCACGGGAGCTGGCCTGTTTATACCCTCTGAGCGGCAGCAGTGCCAGCCGCCCACCAGCCTCCACCTGCACGTGAGGAGCCAGTGTTGTTTTCCTTCTGGGTGAGCAGCCCCCAAGGGCACAGCGCAGACTTGCCGCTGGGGCTTCGGACCCCTCACCAGCAGCCACCAGGTTCTAAAGAGCCTGCGCACTTTTCATTGCGTTATCTAGTCTTGTAAAGATGTGATTTGTGACATGAACAACATATAAAGGAGGGTGAAGGGATGTAGGTACTGTGTATGTACGGGCTGTTGAAGTCAAGTTGGAATCAGCACAAACAAAACTGTAATCGATTTCATATGGTAAATATAAACCTATGGCAACCATAAAGAAAATATCTAAAAAAAACTACACAAAAGGAAGGGATAAGTGATTCACAATGGCTCATTATAAAAGATCACCTGGGACTTCCGGGAAGATGGCAGCATAGAGAGGAGTGGAAGCTAAGTAGTCCCCCTGGAACAACTAAAAAAAACCAGAAACAACTAGTAAATAATCCAGAATAACTGCAGGGGGACAAACGAGACCATCCATTCATCACATACCAACCTGAACTGGGAGGAATGCCTGAGACCACAGCATAAAATCTGTAAGTGAAACCTGCGGATCCAAGCCGGGAGCCCCATCCCCCATAGCCCGAGCTCAAAGCCTCGTGGTGCCAGAGGGAAGCTCTCTCCCAGCAAGCAAATATAGCTCAGCTGAGCTCCAACCGGGGTC
>PVKY010002882.1:0-23663 GCA_004027775.1 Bradypus variegatus | reverse complement strand
TGACGGCCCCATTTATAGTTGAGCACATTTATAATTGAGAAAGTGCTGTTTTCCTCTGACATACCCCCCATCACCTTGGCTACCAGGCTCCTGGGGGATGCTCAGGAGCAGCAGGCAGCCCTCTGGGGTTCCCATAGCAAGTGGGGTGCCACGTGAAGGCCAGATGGCTCTCTGGGAGCACCCATCTCAGGAGAACGACCGTCCCTGCCCCAAGTCCCTGGGAGTCACGACCTGCCCTTACCTGTCGCCTGGTAAAGCAACTATGTGACTGCTGACCTGAGCCAAGTGTTCCCAGAGACGCTGCCGGGAGAGGAAGGAACCTGCTGGGTCCTGCCTCCCACACCCCCATCGGGACTTCAGGGAGCTTTGTGCAAACGCTCCCTCCGGCCTCCCCGGTGGCCCCTGTCCACTCTGTGGGGCCAGGGCTGTGTCCTGTACTTGGGGAAGCTCCCCAGGAACTCAGTGCCCAGCAACAGCTGTGATGGCTGATGACGTAACAGGGTCCTGGGTTTGGAAATGGCAGCTCCAGGCCCAGGCTGGACAAACTGAACTTGCTCCTTCACGGTGGGTAGATCCAGAGGAAGGTGACTCAGGGCCTTGCTGTCTGCAGCCGTCTTTGGTCCACCCATCCCACCTGCTCCCTTTTCCCCTGGATCCTCCCTGCTCACCCTCTCCCACACCAGCGGGCTTCAGTCTGGGGGGACAGTGGGACCTTGTGGGGGAGGCAGCTGAGTTCCTGGGAGGTCTGGAGGGGTGTCCTTGCCACGGACGGGCCCCCCAGGGCCGTCTTCAGGGATTATGTGTAAATGGTGCAGAACGTGCTCTGAGCAGCTGTCTTCAGGCCGAGGTTTACAGCAGCCCTTCTCCTTCCCCGACGCCTGGTGGGTCCATCCCTGTCTGTCTGGGTCCTACCCCCTCTAGGTTGATGCAGAAGGAAAGAAGTGTTCTAGGAAGGAAAGGCCACGTGCCATGTTTTTATTTTCTTTTCTGTGTAACTCAGGCTCAACTGCCATTTTCTTTACCAGTGGGTCTGCATGTGAGAGAGGAATAGCTGACCCTGGTCCCAGGATCAGAAGTGGGGGCGAACGGTGCCAGTCAGGATGCGGGGCAGGCAGCAGAGCCAGCGCTCTCCCTGGAGCCTGGCCGGGGGCGGGGAGCAGTCCTGGAAAGTCTGGCCTTTTGTTGGCCCCCCTGCTTCAAACCGGGGCTGCACCACTCCAAGTGGAGTTTCTAATTGGATTTTAGTGCTCAGAGCACAAGGTGAATGTGAAAATTTGACAAACTGATAAAACAAGGTAGCCTCTGGTATTTTCTTTCATTTCTACTCAGCAAATTGTATCGTTCCCTGTTTTCTGTCCTGAGGCTGTCAGATGCTGTGATATCTGTTTCCTCCCAACTTCCTTTGGCCGACACTTACTCATTATTACTTGGGTGTTCTGTTCATCCTTTAAAAAAAAAAAAAGAACACACAGTTTTTCCATAACAGCTGCAAAATGCAAGATCCAGAAGAGTGGAGGAGTTTAAGATGTTAAGAGAAGTCCGCAGCTCTTGGCCTTGTGCGTTTTGTTGCAGACTTGGATTTTAGTGACTGACCGTAGCCTGGTGGCCCCTGGCCCTCTGGGATAACTTGCTGAAGAACTGAGCAAGTTCACACTTTCCTCCCCCTGGTTCTTCTCATTTCAAGACAATGTCAGTCTTTATTGTCCCTCTTCGTTGCGTTGGTGTTTTATAGCTTTTGTAGAGGCTGCCCAGAGTAGGTGCTGTGTGCATTAGACAAAGCGTACTTCCCGACTTGGTCATCCACCCAACCATGACGAACGTTTCTAGTGTCTCTGCCCAGCCCCAGAGGCACTGGGGGGTTTCCCTCGGTGAGCCCCGGTGCCCACCCCACGGAGGGAGGGCAGACAGCTCACTGGTGTGGACTCCAAGGCCCAGCGGGTTCAACACAAGTCCATTGGCCAAAGCCATCCCGAAGCCCGAGTGCCATTTTGAGATGAATTGCCGATAATGCGCAGTATGGGATATAGCCCAGCAACCTTTCATAAGAGTATTTTTAATATCCGTAATTTACTTGCCTGACCCCGGTTAGTCTGGCTAAATCGATAACGTCCCGAGTAGCTCACTAGTTTTAACTAGTTTTGTTGGATGCAGTGGATCCGTGTCCAGCCTCGCATGTGTCAAGAGCACACGGGAGTGTGCCCTTCCCCTGGATGGATGTAACTGTTGACACAGTGTGTCTGAGACAACTTTCTAATAAATGTATTTTATTTCTGTCTGATTATGAATTTTTCCCAGTGACATTTACCGTCAGTGTCTTCTCAAAGTGCCAAGGTAGTGTTCGATCGGGTTTCAAACCGGCCCCTTCAGGTACATGCTACCTGTTGGGTCACGGTGCCCCCCGTGGCCACTGTTGCCAGTGCCACAGAAGTTGCCGGAAAGGCCTGGGCTCCAGACGGCCCCCCTGGCTGCAATCAGGTGAAAGTCACCCTTCGGGCCCACACAGGATGCGGCAGAGCTGCGCAAATGGCACGCTCGAGGCACCCCTACCGCGTGCCGTGTGGCTCAGCTTCTATACCTGCTACCAAACGCCACCGAGGTCCTGAGTCGCACCCACTGGGCTGAGTGGAGGGGACTGCCGAGACCCAGGAGGCAGAGTGAGTACAAGTTTAACTGGCCTGGGGTCCCAGGGTGTTGCGGTGCCAGGACCCTGTGCATGCTGATTTCCACCGGCTGCTCCCTCAGGGCCCACCATCTGCTGCCCAGTGCCAGGTGAGCAGCTCTGGGTGCAGGAGAGGGTCTTCCCCTCCCCTCCCCTCTCTCAGGAGAGCACAGTTGGGGCTTGTCGAGCGGACCCAGGTCTGCAACCACCTCTCCCTTTTGTCTCGATCATCAGGGGATGGGAGAATCGGTGTCCCAGAGGTCCCAGGTTTCCAGGCTCACACCCGAGGGCTCCACCACCGGCTGCTCAGTGCTTGCGCAAGTGCACGGGCACATGGGCACATACCTGTCAGGGCTGTTGGGTGCCACGGTGCTCACGAGCAGTGTGCTGTGGGGTGCTGCTGTTTGGGGCCCATCGGGGCTGGCCCTCTCCGTGGGCCTGGGGCCCTGGGTGAGCCAAGCACCTCCCCAGCCCATCCTGATCCTGGGTGGCCTTCGTGCACAGACCGCCTGGGTTGGACACTGCCCCGGGTGACACTAATCTCTCTCCGAGCCTGGATTTCCTCATCGGTGAGTGGAGGTGCGAAGCCACCAGCCATGCCCTGGGTGAGGTACTGGCGAGTGCCCCCCGGGAGGCCTGGGGCCACCTGTCCTTGCAGGGGCCCATGTTGCCCCATCTCTCTGGGATCAGTGCCGTCCACTAGTCTCCACGGTCCACCACCCCCCTCCCCACTCGTCCCCCTTCTCAGAGAGCTTCGGTCCTCGTGCCAGTTGTGACACCATGCTTCATTGTAGGCTCCTCAGAAGCAAAGACATATTTATTTGCTTGTGATGCTTCGACCTCACGCATGACGCTTGCAGAATAAATTATTTTTGATTCACTGTCTACCCTGGCTCCTACTTGGAACCCACGTTGAACGCTGGGGAAGACGCTCCTCAGTGCCCGCAGTCTGTACTGTGAACAGTGGCTTCCGGCATGTTCCCTCTGGATGGCAGAATCCCAGGTTGGGAGCCCTGGGGAGGGATCTTGAGGATTGACCACCTCTGGCCACTGTTGTTGGTCCTTCCCTCGCTAAGGTCACTTCTTTTATCAGGGAGAAAATGACAACATGTCTTCAAGGGGAGCCTCCAGCCTTCCGAGTTCTTCAAATGAATTTAACCTAACCCTGCTCAACTGCCTTGCAGAAAATCTCAGAGTTTTCTAAATCAGGAAAAATAAGCCATAAAAAGATTTGGTCTGGACGTGGTGTGCCGCCAGCCAGCGCACTTGACCATCTGAGTTACTATTTATATCACTCCTTAAAACAGATCAGTGCCCTCCCGTCAGGAAAACGAAAACAAGCAGAAAATGGAACATGGAAAAAGCGAGCCACAGCTTTCCTGAACTGCTGCACGTTTGGAGGGCATTTAAGAAGGCTGGACCTCAAAAACACATCCCGGTTGGAGAGCAGACCTGGCCGGGGAGAGGAAGAAGCCAGTGAGGCCCCTCTGATTGCCAGGAAAGAGCCCGGCAGGCCGTCCCCAGTGACAATGAGAACGCGGGACTCCCACCCGGTCACAAATCATACATCGTCCTGTGGAGGCATTTTTACTCTCCATCCTTTTAACTTGAAGTAATTTCAAACTTATAGGACACCTGCAAAAATAATACAAAAGCCCATTCATAGAACTCCAGCATGACCCCCACACCCCAGATCCCCAGAGCCTCTGGTGTTAACCTTTGCCACGATTGCTGTGTCATTCTATTTTTTTGTCTGTCTTTCTGTCTACCTATTGAGGAAATAAAGTTAAAAGCAAAATCTTCTCCCAACCCAGAAACTCTCTCCATAAAGATAGAAGAGAAAGAAAAAAAAGCAAAACCGTTTTATTAATGAAGCAGCATGAAACCAGAAAATGATACATCACGGGCAGTCAGCTAAAGCGATTGCTAACCCAGAGAGCTTACCCTTTTATATGGCCAGGCAGAGATAATGTAACATAAACGATAACTAGTCCTCAAGTAAGAGGGCTTAGCACCACTTGTCACCCACGGTTCGTCTTAAATTCACCTGGTAATTGGAGGTGACTTTGAGTTTGCTACTTGCCTGTATCCAGAGGAATAATGAAACTTCTCGCGGCTCTAGGACAGGTGCTTAGTTACAGCTCGGAGCCGGCTCCATGGAAATGAGATAAGCACCCTGACTTCCTTGGTTTCTGTATTTCAGAGAGATGGCTCCCAGGTCTTCAAGAAAGACCTTAGTTGAAAAGCTGGCCAGAGGCTTAGTTAGCTTTTGAAAATATTTACATACTTTTCAAAAGAGCAGAGAAAGGATTTACAGTTACAGGTTTTCTAAAGAATGCTCTAAGTGAAGGGAAGGGTTGGGGCTAACTTTCCCTTTTTGCACCAGGGAAAATTAATAGTTCTTTTCCTTGTTTCTCATTTGTATTTACCCTGTTACCATCTATCTGTCAAACATTTTCTAAACATCTGAGAGCAAGTTGCATACATCCTGCTCCTCAAACACGTACTTCCATGTACATTTCCTTAGAAAATGGACATTAACTTATGTAACACCTTAAATGGGGTTATCAAGTTCAAGAACTTCAGTGTTGTTACATGGTTTCAGTCTAAATTCCAGTTTTTTCATATGTCCCAATAATGTCCTTTTGGGCTTTTTGCCAGTCCAGGATCGTGTATTGCACTCAATTGTCATTTGTCTCTTTATTTTATTTTCAATTTTGGAAACTCATATATTTCATAAACTCACACCTCAGTCATTTCCAAGCACACCATTCCATGAGATTAATCACATTTACAATACTGAGCTACACTGGCCACCTTCCATTACCAGAACTTTCCCAGGGAAGCACTTTGAACTCAGATTTAACTCCTGCAAATGTGACTGCCTGTGTTTTGGGAAAAAAAGGAGGTAAGATAAGAGGCAGAAACAGCCACATGGCTCTTGCCTGTGCCAGGCCAGTCGTGGTCACGAGCCCCAGAGGTGGCGTGGGGTGGGCGCGTGGACCTGTCCCCGTGCGTCCCTGTGTGTGTCCGTCCTGCTGAGAGTGCATCGCAGCAGCTGATATGCAGCCCGTCCCCGGAGGAAAGCTTGACCGTGGGGGCCCACTTGAGAGGGAATGGCTTCTTCTCGTGGAGTTTTCAAGACTAACGTTGACAAAGGGAGAAAGGGCAACTCCCCTCAAAGTTCAGGTCTTTGCGGCTTCAGAGAAGCACTAAGTCTGTGGTCCCCTCACGGCGGGGGCAATTCCCTCCCTCCATGCCCCACTGCAAGCGCAAACATGCTGCACTGCTGACTGTCGTATCTGTTTCTTGTTGCTGCTGTACCAAAACGCAACAAACTGGACAGCTTCAAACAGCATGGACTTACTGTCTTAGGTGTCACAGGTCAGAAGTCTGAACTGGGTCTCACTGGTTCAAATCAAGGTGTTGGCCGGCTGCATCCTTCCAGAGGCTCCAGGAGGGAATCCAGCCCCTTGCCTCCCTGGCTCTGAGAAGCTGCCAGCACCCCTGGCCCCTGGTCCCTGCGTTCGTCTTCGAAGTCGGCAACCTTGCATCTCTCCGCCATCACCTCTCCCCCTGGTCCCCGCAACCGGAATTTTAAAGACCCCCGTGATTGGAGTGGACCCAGTCAGATAATCCGGGGTAATACCCCTTCCCGAATTGCATAATCTTAATCATGTCCACAGAGCCCCTTCTGCCATGTAGGGTAACATTTTCCCAGGTTCCGGGACTGGGGTGTGGACATCTTCAAGGGGCCAGTTTTCTGCCCACCCCCTCCCCCCACGGTCACCTTTTCTATGTCTTTCTTTTTCTCTTTCCATAACAGTTGGGGGAACCGTTCCGTGTTTCCTGGTTCATTTACCAACCTTCTCATAACCAATCCTTTTGCTGCCTGTTGGGGTCTGAATCAGGCCCCCCACGAAGACATGTTCACGTCGTAATCTGCGTTCCTGTGGGCAGGAACCCGTCATAAATAGGACCTTTGAAGATGCATCATCCATTAAGGCATGGACACATCTACAATTGGGATCCTTGGGGATCCCATGTACATGAAGCTAAGTTGAGTCGGGGGGGTGGGCTGAGTCCATGTGTCAGGGAACTGTATGGATGAGAAGACTCAGATGTGGTCAGAGAAGACAGAAGCCACCAGAAAACGGGGGAGTAGGCCCAAGGAGATGGAGACAGGTGACCACGTGGCAGACAACCGCCCTCCCCGGAACCCGCCCAACCCCGGGAGAGAGCACGGCCTTGCCAGTGTCCTGATACTGGCCTCCCAGCTTTCAAACTATAAGACGATAAAACCTTGTTGTTTAAGCTGATCTATATTGCGTGGTATTTGTCATAGCAGCTCTGACAAACTAGCACAGTGCTTCCAGGTTAGGTTCCTCTCCCTGGCCTGTCTGCTGGGATAAGGGTCATATGGTCCTAAATATGGACATCTTGCTCAGGAATAAGCCTCTTCACAGCAGAGCCAGCTCCCTCCAAAGGCTGTGGTGACCAAGGCGGGTGGGGGGCTGATTTCTCTGATGGGAAGGAAACCGTCTGCTCCTAAACAAGGCAGACCTCATGGGTTTGTGCTGCTGCAGCTGGAAACCCAGTACTTGTGTTGCGTAGAAGCGCTTGGGACGTCCTTGATGGAGGTAGACACTGGGTCATTTTATAGATGGGGAAACTGAGGCACAGAGAGGTTAAGTGATTGGCCTAAGTAACGCAGCTTGGAGGAGGCAAAGCGAGGACTTGAACTGACCAGTCTGGCACCACCCATTCCTCCACCACCCACCAGCCAGCATGGGGGAGCCAGAGCACGGTGAGGCTGGTGCATCTCAGGGCACTAAGGAGAACCAAACAACTAAGAAATCCCTGTCTGGAAAGAAGTGAGGCATCGTCGCACAAAGGGCATTTGTGTGTGATTTTCTTTTCTAAAGGTAAACTAAACCAGGGTCAGAAAATTATGCTCAGAGCATCTGTGTTCAAAGGCAGGTCAAGAGCCTTTTCCAGAACCTTCTCCCAGCCCTTTGAGGTACCAGTTGGCCAAAAGATGTCACATGTCCCCTCCCACAACTGATCACTGGCAGAAGGGATGGGATTCCCACTTGGCCTGGGACCACCGTGACTTGTCTTCTGGGGTGGAAGAGGCCCCCCTCCCCAGGTACACAGACACCCCACACCTGAACAAAACCAGTGTCTGTTAGCCTGGAACGTTGGGGGTTGGGGACACTGGGTGGGCAGCCAGCAGGGTCTGCCAACACGTGCAAATGCTGCTGGCACAGAAACCCCTTTGTACAGGAATTGCTCTGGTGAAGCCACTTGTGATCTCTGTCGGTCCAAGCCGGTGGCCAGCCCTTAGTCGCAACCCAGCTCTGCCTCCTGCCACGCTCTGAGGCTCCCCAGCCTCTCTCCTCCATGAGTTACTCGCTGTGCTTGGCTCTGGTGCCAACACTTCTGGTTTTTCTTGGAGTTCTTGTTTCCTGCTTAGTGTCATTTTCCACCATCTCTTCTGTCCCCTTAGAAATGGGCATCTTAGCTTCCATCTTTCCTCAGGGGGAGCACCACGTATGAGTCCTGCAGTGCATATTGTATTATTCTGCCCTTACAGATGTGAGGTTTAGGGGACACAGGGAGACCACATAGAAATAAAAAGGATTATAAGATGATGCTATTAATGACAAATTAGACAATCAAGATGAAGTATACAAATTCCTGAAAGCACAAAAATCACCTACACTAACTCAAGAAGAAATAGAAGGGCTCAACAGACCAACCACTAGTAAAGAGATTGCATCAGTCATCAAGTGCTCCTGTTCTGGTTTGCTAGAGCTGCAGAGATGCAAGATATCAGAAATACCAGAAACGGATTGGCTTTTATAAACGGGATTTATTAGGTTACAAATTTACAGTCCTAAAGCCATCAAGTGTCCAAACTAAGGCATCAACAAGAGGATACCTTCACTGAAGAAAGGCCGATGGCATCCGGAACACCTCTGTCAGCTGGGAAGGCACGTGGCCAGCATCTGCTGGTCCTTTCCTCCCAGGTTGTATTTCAAAATGACTTTCTCCAAAATGTCTCTTGGCTTGTCTCTCTTAGCATCTTCAACTCCCGTGCATCTAACCATGTGGGGGTCCTCTCTTAGTTTCTCTAGAACAAACTTTGGGCTAGCATCTCCAAACATCTCTAAGCATCTCCAGGTGTCAACGTCAGTGTCAGCTCTTCTCTCCAAAAGTCTCCCTCAGCTGCTCTGAGCTCCTTCTGACTGTGAGCTCTTTTATGACTCCAGTGATTTAATCAAGACCACCCTGGATGGGTGGGGTCCACATCTCCATGGAAATAATTTTATCAAACTTTTCCACCCTAATCAACAGACGAATAAATCTGCCCCCACAAAATTACATTAAATAACATGGCTTTACGAGGAACATGGATATCCAAACTGGCACAGCTGCCCACTGTCACCACTGTTAATCAATGTTTGACTGGAAGTTCTCACCAGAGCAATTAGAGAAAAAGAAATAAAAGGCATCCAAGTTGGAAAGGGAGAAGTAAAACTATTCCTATTTGCATCCATGTTTGATCATTGCAGATAAAATGATCCTATATACAGAAGATTCTGAAAGTCCACAATGAAGCTACTAGAACTAATAAATGAATTCAGCAAAGTGGCAGTGAACAAGATCAACATGCAAATATCAATGGTGTTTCTGTATATTAGTTACAATCTGAAGAGGAAATCAAGAAAAAAATTCCACTTCATTAACCATTAGGAAAATGCAAATAAAAACCATAATGAGATAACCATTTTGTACCCATTAGAATGGCAACTATCAAAAGATAGATAATAACAAGTGTTGGAGAGGATATGGAAAAAATGGGAAGATGTGGTCATTGCTGTGGGATGCAGAATGGTGCAGCTGCTGTAGAAGATAGTTTGGTGGCTCCTCAGAAACTTAAGGATAGAATTACCATGTAACCTGGTAGTCCCACTTCTAGATACATACCCAAATGTATTGAAAGCAGGGACTCGAACAGATATTGGCGCCCAGCATTATCCACAGGTGCCAAACTGTGGAAGCAACCCAGATGTCCATCAACAGATAAGGGATAAACAAAATGTGGTATGTAAATACAATGGAGTATTATTTGGCCAAAGATAGGAATGAAGTTATGACACATGCGACAACATGGGTGAACCTTGAAGACATTATGTTGGGTGAAATAAGCAGACACAAAAGGGCAAGTACTGTGTGATTTCACTGATATGAATTAATTAGAATATGCAAATTCATAGAAAGTAGAATACAGGTCACCAGGGGCCCAGGTGCAGATGGAGAATGGGGAGGTACAGAGTTTCTGTTTGGGGTGTTGGAAAAGTTTTGGTAATGGATGTTGGTGATGGGAGCACAACATTGTGAATGCAATGAACACCACTGAATTGTATATTTGAAAGTGGTTAAAATCGGAAATTTTAGGTTCTATAAAGGTTAACACAATAAAAAAACACCATAGAACTGTTGGAAAGAATGCTGTACCTAAAAGAGAATAAGGCTCACACAATTGTGGAGGAGAAAATAATTTATTCATGATCTTGCAATAACGGATGCACAGCCAAAAAACGTGGCAGGCATGCCAAACAATAAAACAGCAATATTTATACCCTAAGTCTAACATGCAAGTCCCTCCCCTGTTTCTCCATTGGCTGGATACTCCAGAGGGTACAGCCTACACGAGAGAGCTAACTAAGCTGCCTTTGGGATTTTAACTTGTACAGACTATCTGAGACAGGTCATCCGGTTTACGTTTTCCACCGAGAGTTCTCGCCTTTGATTATACTGCACATTCCTTTACTTTTCAGTGCCCCTGGTTATTGCTTGTTTTTATCCCTACTCCACGTTGCCCTTATGTGAAAGTTAAACTTAACCTTTTCTTACAGAACTGTACAATACAAAGAGTAAACCCTAATGTAGAGACTGTAGGTAATTGTATAATTATATTGTTTCATCAGTTCTAACAAAGATACCACACTAATTAGTGCAAAGTGTTAATAAAAGGGAGAAGTGTATATTTGTTGGATGGTGGGGCTATAGCAGCATGCTGTACTTTTGCATGATTTTTCTGTCATCCAACAACTGCTCTAATAAAAAATAATAATAAAGATGACTTTTCCATAAAAAAACCTTTGAATGAAATTGACATTCCAGGCAAGTTTTTCATGTTATCATATGTCCATCCTGTGGCTTCAGGAATCCACAGACACTTCTCCGATCCCTTGTGGGTAATGAGCCTCAGCTGGAGAAGTTCAGCAATGGGCCCAAAAAATGAAGCACAAATTGTGTAATTCCAGGCATCCGGGAGCGGGAAAGCAGCTGAAGCAGTGGTCATGGGGTCTGCTCAGAGCTCTCTCAACACATCTTCTGTCGAGTTTCTGCTCTGGAATTGCTTATATATGGTCATTTGGGAAACCTACGTTAGGTTCCAAGAACATTTTTTGGTATTTCAGTCCTCCCAAGTTGAGTGAGACTGGAACCCACATGCATTTCATTGTCCCTGTCCCTGGGGTATGCGATTCCTCTCCTGCTTCAGTCTGCAGACAATGGAAACCTGTTTCCCAGCAAGGCACTGACATGTGGAGCCTAAGGGTTTAGCACTTGTGGATCAGACCTGGCTGCAAGCAACTGCTAGGTCTCATTTACAATTTAAAGTAACAGGCAGTTTTTCCTTAGCCTGCCCTTCTGCAGCTACAAAGATGGCGCTGGGGTCCTTGCTACAAAAAAAAGTGCCACTGTGAGTGGCTTTGAGAGAGGTTACCACCAGTCATCGTTGTCATTGTCATCATCATCATCTCCTTTGAAACTTAAAGTCTCCTGCCACAAAACTAGAAAGTGAGAAATCCATTTCCTATTATTATATAAACATTGTTTTAAAGTTATTTGTTAATAAAAGTTGTTATTAAAATACAAGTTTAATACAGAAAATACCAAAATGTATAGAAAATTAAAATCTCCTGTTATCACACCAAAAATGGATAACGAATATTAACACCCTTTTGTTGTTTTATTGGTGCACTTATACATGAGTTACAATTAGGTTATACTGCAAGTAACAAGAGAACTAAAAACAGTGGCTTAAGCAAGGTATGAAAGTTACTTATTTCTCATAAAAAATCCAGAAGTGAAAAGTTCAGGGCAGGTATGTTGGCTCAGCAAAATCATCAGGGAGCTTTCAACCCATGGTTCTGACATCCCTGAGAGGGGCACTTGCCTTCGTGACCCAATATAGCTACCAGAGTTCCAGCTATCACACCTGCATTCCAGGCTGCAAAGGAAGTTGGGAAATGTAGTCTTTCCAGTGAACAACAGTGCAGGCTGGCCAAAAATTGTGGCTCTCTTACTAAAAGAAAGGGAAGACTCAATATTGTATAGGCAACTAACAGTCTCTGTGACAATTTTTATATTGTTCATTTAAAAGTTTAGTTCTTTGAAAATGTTCAAAAATTTATTTTTAGTTGACTCAAAATTTAAAATTTTCCCTCAAAATTAAAAACTTTTATGCATCAAAGGGACATTATCAGGAAAGTGAAAAGACCTACAGAATGGTAGAAAACATTTGCAAATTATATACCTGGTAAGAGTCTAATATTCAGGATATATAAAGAACTTACAGCTCAACAATAAAAAGACAATCCAGTTAAAAGTGGGCAAATGCTTAATGGGTGCATAGTTTCTGTTTGTGGTGACAAAAATGCTTTGGTAATGGATGGTGGTGATTATACACACATTGTGAATGTAATTAATGCCACTGAATTGTACACATAAAAATGGTTAAAATGACAATTTATATATATATATAAAACCACAATAAAAAATTTAAAGGAAGAAAATTGAGCAAAAGGACTAGATTAGTCATTTCTCCAAAGAAGATATGCAAATGGCCAACAAGCATGTGAAAAGTTGTTTAACATCATTAGTCATTAGAGAAATGCAGGTCAGAACCACAAGATACCATTTTAAGCCCACTGCAATGGCTATCATTTAAAAAACGAAAACAAAAAGTGGAAAATAACAAGTGTTGACGAGGATATGGGAGAAACGGGAACGGCCATGCATTACTGTTGGGCATGTAAAATGGTGCATCTGCCGTGGAAAACAGTTTGGTGGTGCATCAAAAAGTTAAACATAGAATTGCCATATGACCCAGCAATCCCTAGGTCTACACCCAAAAGAATTGAAAGTAGGGACTCAAAAAGGCACTTTATTCATAGCAGCATTCTTCTAATAGCCCAAAGGTGGAAGCAACCCAACTGTTCATCAACGATGAATAGTTAAACAAAATGTGGTCCATGCACACAATGGAATATTATTCAGCTGTTAAAATGAATGTTCTGAGACATGCGACGACATGGATGAATCTTGAAAACGTTATTCTAAGTGAATTAAGCCAGCTAGACACAAAAGGACACATATTGTATGATTCCACTTATATAAAATATCCATGGTAGGTAAATCTATAGAGACAGAAAGCAGACTGGTTGTTGTCAGGGGCTGCAGGGAAAATGGAATTGGGATGATAGTACTTAATGCAACAGGGTTTTATTTTGGGGTGATGGAAATGTTTTGGAACCTATTTAGAGGTAGTGGTTGCACAACTTTGTGAAGGTTCTAAAAGCCAACGGTTAATTTTATAATGTGTGAATTCCACCTCAATTATGTCATCCCTGTGTTTGGGATGGCCATATTATCTGTGACCCAAATAGCAATTTCTGGAGTGAAAGGGGGTGCACACTGGGACATAGGGCTGCCCCACCAATGTTAAAGTAGGAGAAGCTTCCAGTCTTTTGCTATCACTGCAGTGCTGTAGTGACTACTGTACATGTGTAAAGGTGGGCCCATTTGTACAAGTTTTAAACGTGTCATTGCTGGGTCAAAGGGGGTGCTGGTTTGAAGTTGTTGTGCACCTCAGAAAAGGCCATGATCTTTTAACCCATTTTTGTAGGTGCAGATGTGACCCAGCCCCATTCAAGGTGGGTCTTAACCATTTTTACTGGAGTCCTTCATGAGAGGGTAAAGCTCAGAGAGAAACACCTGGAGAGAGAGCTTGGAGAGAAACACCCCGGAGGAGCTAGGAGAGGGCCTCAAAAGCCCAGAGAGGAGGCCACAGAAACCAGGAGCTGAAAGCAACGCGAACCAGGAGCAAAGGACCAGCAGGCACTGGCCACGTGCCTTCCCAGGTGGCAGAGGAACCCCGGATGCTGGCGGCCTTTTTTCAGAGTCCATGTGTCATCCTGGTGATGCCTTAATTGGGACATTTTCATGGCCTAAGAACTGTAACTTGTAAACTAATGAATCCCCATTGTAAAAGCCAATGCATTTCCGGCATATTGCAATTTCAGCAGCTTTAGCAAACAGAAACAGATTTTGGTACCAGGCGTGGGGTACTGCTGAGCTTACAACTACCAAACAGGCTGGAACAGCTTCTTAAATGGATAAGGGGGAGATTCTGAAGAATTGTGGGGAGCTTGATGGAAAAGGCCTAGACTGCTCTGAAGAGACTGTTTGTGGAAATATGGACTCTAAAGATACTCCTGATGAGGGCTTAGACAGGAATGATGAGTGTCATTGCCAACTGGAAGGAACGCAATCCTTGTTTTAAAGTGGCAGAGACTTTGGCAAAACTGAGTCGTAGTGTAGGATGGAAGGTAGAATTTGAAAGCAATGAGCTTGGATATCGAGCTGAGGAAATTTCCAGACTAAATGTAGAAAGTGTGGCCTGGCTTCTCCTTGCAGCTCCCAGTAAAATGCGAGAGGAAAGAGAGAAGCTGAGAACCAAACCCTTGGTTAGAAGAAACCAGGAACTGATGGTCTGAAATATTCTGAGTTTCTGGAAAGTGAGAGATAGGATAGTGCCCCACGTGAGGATTTAACCAAACATGGAAGAACCAGTCAGCCTTGTCAGGATTTAAATGCAGCTATCCAAAAAAGATTTATGGGAAGTCCTACTGTCTGACGGTTGGGACAACTGTGTGCTACATGCAAAACCGATGAGTTTTTTTGGGGGGATTTGTATAAATGGAACCACTGCCAATCTGGACTAAAAGGGACAGAAAAACGACAGATTGAACAAAAAATGACTTCAAAGGCAGAACCATGGAAGCTAAGGTCTGGAGCCAAGAAACCTCGGGCCAGGAATGCGGACCCACCCATGCATGTGGAGAGGGTGAGCTGGCCCCAGAGCTGGAGGGTGGGCCTTCCTCCTCAATGCTCAGGAAGAGTGCTGGGGCCCCAGGGCTCAGAGAAGGTGGAGCACATTCCCCTGGGTAGGGGGGAGCCTGGCTGTCACCCCACTGTTCTGAGGGAGCTGAGTCTGCGCCCTGGAGATGGCAGCGAGTCCAGGTGCTGCCCCGATGCTTGAAGAGGGTGGAGCTGAGGACAAGGTGGTCTCCCCAATGTTTAGGCATATTGGAGCACTCAGCCCAGCATTTGGAGAGAGCAAGGCTGCCGTGCAAGTCCTTGGAAAGGGTGAGGCTGCCGCTCTCCCAGCCCCCAGGATATAACATCTTTCCAGAGATGGCTTTCAGATTTGAAGTCTAATGGAGTTTTCCCTGCAGGTTTTTGGAACTGTTGGGGACCTTTGACCGCTGTTTCCCTTCCAATTTCTCCCTTTGGAAATGGGAATGTTTATCCTATGACTGTCCTTCCTTTGTATATTGGCAGCACATAACTTGTTCTAAGTGTCACAGGTTCATAGCCAGAGAATTTTGTCTTAGGACAAACCATACCTGTAACTAATTTTGATAAGAATTTGTACTTACTTAGTGTTACTGAAATCATTTAAGCTTTTGTGATATTGTGTTAGAGTGCATATATTTTGCATGTGGAAAGAACATGTCTTTTGGGGGTCCAGAGTGGAGTGGCCTGTTTTGGAGCTGTTGTGCACCCCAGAAAATTCCATGTTCTTTTAATCCATCTCTGTGGGTGCAGACGTATTGTGGGTGGGATTTTTGATTAGGTTATTTCAATTGAGATGTGACCCAGCCAATTCAATTCCTTTACTGGAGTCCTTTATGAGAGGATAAAGGAAAGAAAATGCCCAGAGAGAAACACCCTGGAGGAGCTAGGAGAGAACCCACAGAAGCTCAGAGAGGAGCCACGGGAACCAGGAGTGAGAGCAATGGAACCTGGGAGTGAAGGACAAGCAGACACTGGCCATGTGTCTTCCCACATGACAGAGGTATCCCAGATGCTGGCGGCCTTTCTTCAGAGTCCAGATATCATCCTGCTGATGCCTTAATTGGGACATTTTCACAGCCCAAGAACTGTAAGTTGTAAGTTAATAAATCCCCATTGAAAAAGCCAACCCATTTCTGGTATATTGCATTCTGTCAGGTTTAGCAAACTGAAACAAAGGTGTGTACATGTGTGCATTTGATAGAAACAACGAAACTGCCTCTGTAAGGAACATATTCTTCCATCTGCAGCAACCTTGGAATGTCTCTTCTCCCACAGCTGGACACAGAGCGGATTATCAGACATGGATTTTTGCCACTCTCATAGGAGAGAAACGGTAACTGGATGTGACGGTTAGGTTCACGTGTCAACTTGGCCAGGTGATGGTGCCCAGGTGTCTGGTCAAGCAAGCACCGGCCTAACCGTTACTGCAAGGACTTTGTGGATGGTTAATAAATCTGAAGGCTGGTTTATTAAATCATCAATCAATTGGCTGCAGCTGTGACTGATGACTTCAACGAAGGCTGTGTCTTCCACAATGAGAGGATGCAGTCGGCTGGATTTAATCCAATCAGTTGAGGACTTCCAAGCGAGACAGGTAGGGGACCTTCACTTCTTCGGCTGACCAAGAAGCGTTTCCTGAGGAGTTTGTCGAACAAGTTCACTGAAGTTTGCTGGTTTGCTGCCTGAGGAGTTCATCGAACATCTTGATCGGAGTTGCCAGTTTGCTGCCTGCCCTAGAAATCTGTGAGACACTTTTATAAATCTTATATTTATAGCTATCTCTTGTTGATTCTGTTTCCCTAGAGAACCCTAACTAATACACTGGGTTCAGTTTTAATTTGCATTTTACTATGAAAGTGGCCCATAGGTTTTAGAATTCTATTTGTGTTCCTTTCTCTGTGAACTGCCTTTTTGAATCCTTTGTCCATATATCTTAACCGGGTTTTTAGAAACCTTATCACAGAGCTTCTTGTGCATTTGAGCGATTATGTCAGTGATTTGGGATGCAAATATTGTCCCCAGGTGGCTCTGTGTGTTGGTATTTGCTTGTGGTGGTTTGTCTGCAGAAGTTTGCATGCAGAGGTTTTTTAAATTTTTCATCTTTTTTTAAAAATGGCTTTGCAGAGACACTGAGCTATTAGTGGAAGGAGAGAGGAGAAATTTCTAGAAGAGTAAGGAGAGTCCCTCAGCCAGGGCCTCTGGGATATAGGACACAGGGAGCAAAATCCCCCCCCTACCCCACTTGTGAGCTGCAGGGTGCAGGGGAAAGGGCCACCTGCTGGGGGTCTCGGGGTCATTACAGAGAGAAGGTGAAGGACTCGCCGAGAAGAGGGTGAGGTGGTGGGAGATTCCCTGGCTTCACTGTGGGTTCCCAGAGACCTGGTAGCAATGCAGGGGTCAGGGAGAGGTGGGGACATTTGGGTCAGACGTGAGGACAGTGCAGAGGAGGATGTGAAGTCGGGGAAGGGAAGGCACTGGCCCCAAGAGCCGCAGGCGGGTCCCAGGCGCTGGACTCTTGCCTCCAGGTGGACCCTCCCCGGAGGGGGCTGTTCCCTGCCCAGCTTGTGGGGAACAGGCCTGGTCGGGGGGCCCATCCTTGTGGAGGTGACAGGCCACACTGTGCTCACCTCCTGTCTCCTGCCTGTCCCATTTGCCACGGCTGCTGTGACAAATGCTGCCCACTGGGGGGGCTTGAACAGGTAGAAATCTGACGGCCCTGGCACGCTGATGAGGGCCTGGGTCCTGTGGCCACCTGCTGCGCCTGCATCTCTGGCTTCTTCAGACCAACTGTGTCCAGATTTCCTCTCTGCAAGGTCTCCAGCACATGGATGAAGTCCCCCTCCAATTCATCTGGGTCACAACCTTAGCAAAAACCTCTTCAAAATTCCTGTTTGCAAATGGGTTCCCACCCATAGGAGCGTGAATTGAGATTTGAAAACATGTTTATGTTTATGTTTATGGGGGACCACGATTCCATCCCCAACACTGCGAAAAGATCCACTTGTGGATGTGGCACAAGGCCTCAGTGTTGGACCAGAATCCTGGTCCCACTGCTCTGTCCGGGCTGGGAGGGTTTGGTGGGGGCGCCCCTGCCCATGGCCTGCCCCTCCGGGCCTCTGGGGAGAACTTCTGCTTCATCGTTCGCCTCCTCAGATACGACAGGGTGGACCCTGTCTTTTGGGTTCCGAGGGTGGTGATTTGCATTGCGTGCGCTTGGTTTGGCTCAGGGCTGAGCAACAAGCCCAGATGCTCACAAACAGCAGGCCCCGGGTAGGGGCTTGTTTTCCTTACCTCAACCTCAAATGCCAAATGTCAAAACGATCATTACAGTGTCCAGATCTCTCCATCTAGAGCAAACTGTGGTGGACCTCGCAGTGACCACCCAATGTGCGTCCAGTGCAGGCCTGCCCGACAGCACGCGTCTGCAGCTCCCACGCTGGTGCACATTCCCGGGGAAGAGTGGAGCCGAAAACCTCTGAACATGGAGAATAAGGAAGAGGGTCAAGCCGGCCAGGTGGCAAGACGAGCCGCACAGCTGCGGTCCCTTTCCAAAGTGTAGGAAAGAGGTGGAATCGAGAAAGAAACGCCTCCGTGAATCCGGGTGGAGCTCGAGCACACCGAGGACTGCGTGGGGCTCCGTACGGCCACAGCGGGCACTTCCCTGGGAAGGAGAGGCTGGCACTTGGCTTGGGGGCTGGGCTCTGCCACACTGCAAGGGAGGAAAGCAAGGGTGAGTCTTGCTTTCTGAGGAAGACACAAAACCCAGGAGCCGGCGGTAAGGGGTGAGCTGGCACATTTAACCGCATAAGAATTAAAAACTTCTGTGTGACAAAAGACACATAAAGTGAAAAGATTAAAAGCAGACTGGGGGAAAAACAAACTGGAAGAAAAAGAAAAACAGGAAAACTGGGGGAAACATTGACTGAAAGAAAAAGAAAAATAGATGGGAAGAAAAGAGCTGTCATAAATAGCAGGCAATATACAATATTCACTACATGATAACTTATATGCAAAGAGCTCCTAAAACTGAATAAAAGAAAGACCAAAAAAAATTATCAAAAGATATATAAAAATAAAAGAAAGACAAAAATATCAAAAATATATCAAAAGAACAGGTAATTCTCAGAAAATTTCTGAGGCAATCTCAGAAAAAGAAAGCAAATTACTAGTAAAAACAAGAAGCTTGACATCAATGAAAATGAAAGAAATGTGTAAAATAAAGGAAACATGTTTTTTACCTAGATTGAAATAAAAAATATTGATAATATCCCTTTTTGGCAAAATTATGCAGAAATGCAAAACTATGCTCTCCTATGCTGTCGGTGATGGAATAAGTAAGTAGAATCTTTCTGGAGAGTGATTTTGTGATATTAATCAGAATGTTAAACATGTAAATCTTTGACATAGCATTGATGTTTCCAGAAATGTACCCCACAGAAATATTCATAGTTGTTCAGGAAGAGCCAGGAACAAGAGTACTAGGTGACAATTATAATGGAAATGAAGTAGGAATTTCCATTACAAATTATTTTCAAACACTGCAGTGTGTCCGGTGGTGTGGAAGAGGAGGCAACAGCAAGAAAGAATGGGCAATAAACAAGGTACGATGTCCACAAGATATCACCGTTAAAAACAAAAGGTTGGTAGTGTAGATAGAATGTCTACTTCTGTTTATTTTTTTTAATCTCTCTATAAATACATATATTCTATCTCACTAATTTTAGGTTGCGTCTCTGTTTCACGTTTTAACAGGAGGTGTCGACAATAGCATCTTTGATTCTATAGAATATGGTGTTATGTTTTTAAAAACACAAAACTATACCCCAAATTGTTAACCATGAGACACCGAATTAGGGGTGGCAGGAGAGAGCACTTTCATGCTCAGAAACGTTTCTGTGAGTTTACATTTGTACTCTGAGTACCTGTCATTCTGGCAATATTTAATAAACAAAGCGTTAACTACAGAGCCCTAGACTCGGCCCAGACAGCAGCCCCAGATTTCACCCTGAGCTTCTGGAAAGCCAGTGTGACTTTCCACCTCAGGTCAGCCTTTATTCTCATTTATTCTCAATGTGTGTGTGTGTGGGGGGGCAGTGACAAGTCTCCTTTGATTCTCTTTCCCCCCAGATTTCCCACAGTCGTCGCCCATCTTCTCCAGGGCCGGCCCCTCCTGGAGGCCGGAGGACGTGCTGGCCACCTGCTGAGTTTGGTTCTGTTTCCTGTGGCTCATGCTGCAGTCAGGATTTCTGTCCTGGACACCGAAGACCAGGAAGTTGGAGAGGAAAGAAGCCTTAGAGGTCACTGGATTCACCCTTCTCATTTCATGGCCAAGGACTCAAAGGTTCACAGAGGTGAAGTGAGGGTCCAGCGTGTACCCAGGGAGAGAGCCGAGGCTCTGCAATCTCAGTGTCTCCTTCTCTTCCACGGTTTCCATATGAACAGACAGGCCAAGAACTAAGACTTACTTGGCTTACACATCTGTGTAGCTCTAAGTCGTGTAGGATACTTCCCTTCAGGTGCCAGCAAACGGGAGTAACGGGCTTGCATCACGGGATATTTATAACATTGTTGAAGAAGTCCAGAGGCAGGGCTTCTTGGGTTTGGCTTGTGTTGTGCTTTGTTAATGCTGCCGGTATGCAAAATACCAGAAATGGATTGGCTTTTATACAGATTTACAGTTGTAAGGCCATAAAGGTGTCCAAATTAAGACATCAACAAGAGGATACATTCACTGAAGAAAGGCCAATGGTGTCCAGAACACTCTGTCAGCTGGGAAGGCACGTGGCCGGCATCTGCTGGTCCTTTCCTCCCAGGTTGTGTTTCAAAATGTCTGTGGGCTTCTGTCTCTCTTAGCTTCTTCAGCTCCAGTGCATCTAAGTATTTGGGGGTCCTCTCTTAGCCTCTCCCGAGCAAACTCTAGGCTAGCATCTCTAAATGTCTCCAGGCATCTCTAAGCTTCAGGAAGCATCTCTGTCAGCTCCTAGCATCTCTGTTGGCTCCCAAGTGTCTCTTAAAGGACTCCAGTGATCTAATTAAGACCCACCCTGAATGGGCAGGGTAACACACCCATGGAAATAATTCATAAAGAATATGGCTTTTCTGGGAGACATAATATATCCAAACCGGCTCAGCGTGGCTGCTGCAAGATGTGATCAGGCCTCTTTCTATCCTTCCCTGTCACCTTCAACATGTGGCTTCACCGCAGCTTTGTCGCCTCATGGCTGCCAAATGGCTGCCATAGCTCTAGGAATCATGTTTTCACCTAGCATTGCCCAAAGCAGGAAGGGAAGGAGGTACACACTTTCTTTCCAAACTCCACAACATAAATCACCTGACATCTCATTGGCCCATCCCTTAGACCACTCGCTGAGAGAAGGAAAGGGGTGGCCCAACTGCTTCAGAACAATCAGGACAGGCAGGAGCTCTCAGCGACAGAGGTGGGAGTTGCTGTTCGGGAGCCAAAGAGCTCCTCATTGTTGGTGGTGACAGCACTGAGCACCAGGCCTGAGGTAATGTCCCACATTCCTCATGGGAGCAGTGAAGCAGAGCTTCAAAGGTGGAATAAACAACTCAAACATGACAAAGAGCTGATTAATGGATTCCAACATTTCCCTGTGGCTCCTCCAGCCTCCTCCAGCACTTTGGCCTCCTATTGCAAAACACACTGCCAAAAAATGACATTTTCCACCTGAGGTCTCTGAAATTAGCCACAGAAACATGTGTGTCCTTTCAAATAAAGGAGCTGAGACATTTCCAGAGGGAGGGACCCAGTGACATGGCACTCACAGCTTCCTGGAGAAGCGGTTGAGGGGACCGGAGAGAGACAGCAGGCTGCCTGCCAGCCTGGGTGGGACCAACCGGACCCTCCTCCAGCCCTGTATGGAGGGGCAGCTGCCTGGGAAGTGTGGGCCAAACCCAGAATCCTGCACACACTCTGGCTCAGAGAAGAGGAGGTCAAGTCGTTGTCCAGATTCAGTTTCTGTGTGATCTCACCTTGGACATCCACCCTGGAGCCCAGAGCTTCCACTGCTCCTGCCTGAGCCTCAGGCAACACCATGGGGCAACTCTTCTCTCGTTTTTAAAAATCGTCTTGTGGTAACTTATCTAGACCATAAAATTTGCCATGTTGTGCCTCCATCACCACCATCCATTACCAAAACTTCATCACCCTAAGGGATACTCTGCATCTGTTAAGCAATAGCTCCCCTTCCTCCCAGCCCCTGATTACCTCTAATCCACTTTTTGTCCCTATGAATTTGCTTATTCTAGCTATTTCCTATAAGTGAGATCATACAACATTTGTCCTTTGGCATCTGGCTTATTTCACTCAACGTGGTATCTTCAGAGTTCATCCATATTGTCACATGTCTCAGAACTTCATTCCTTTACCGCTGGATAATGTTCCACTGTATGGAGAGACCATATTTTGTTTATCTGTTCATCTGTTGATGAACACATGGGTTGTTTCCACCTCGGGGCAATTGTGAATAATACTGCTATGAACATGAGAGTGCATAATATCTGTTTGAGTCCCTGTTTTCAAATCTTTGGTGTTTATACCTAAAAGTACAGTTGTCAGGTCATATTGTAATATATTTAATTTTTGAGAAACTGATTTCCACAACAGTTGCACCATTTTACACTCCCACCAGCAATGTACAAAGGTTATAATTTCTCCCCATCCTCCTCAATACCTGTTATTTTCTGTTTTTTCAAAACTACTATTATAGCCATCCTCATGGGTATGAAGTGGTTTCTCATTTTGGTTTTTATTTGCATTTCTTTAATAACTAATGTTGAGCATTCTTCTTTCGTGTGCTTATTGGTCATTTATATATCTTTGAAGAAATGTCCATTCAAATCTGCACACATTTTAAAAAATCTTTTTATTATTGAGTTGTCCTTTATATATTCTGTACATCAGACCCTTATCAGAGGTATGACTTGCAAACATTTTCTCCTATTCTTTGGGTTCTCTTTTCATGTTCTTGATAGTATCCTTTGATGCACAAAAACTTTCAATTTTGATGAAGTCCAATTTATTTAATTTTTCTTTGTTTAAACTTTTTTGTGTGTTATACCTAAGAAACCATTGCTTAATCAATGGCCTTGATGATTTACACCACTTTCAATTTTGACGAAGTCCAATTTATTTAATTTTTCTTTGTTTAAACTTTTTTTGTGTGTTATACCTAAGAAACCATTGCTTAATCCATGGCCTTGATGATTTACACCCATGTTTTCTTCTAAGAATTTTATAGTTTGTTATTAAATTTAGTTCTTTGATCTGTTTTGAGCTAATTTTTGTATGGTATAAGGTAGGTGTCCAACTTCATTCTTTTGTATGTGAATATGTAAGTGTCCCAACACCATCTGTTTAAAAGACTGTTCTATCCTCATTGAGTGGTTCTTGGGATTCTTGTGGAACATCAGTTGACCATAAATGTAAGGGTTTTTCTGGATTCTCAATTCAATCCCATTGATCTGTGTGTCTGTCATTATGGTGGTGCCTCACTGTTTGTTTACTGTAGTTTGTAGTAAGGGAAATGTGAGTCCCCTAACTTTGTTTTCCTTTTTTCAGTATTGTTTTGGCTAATCTGGGTCCTCTGCATTTTGGTATAAATTTTAGGATCAGGTTGTCAGTTTCTGCAAAGAAACTAATAGTGATTTTGAAAGAAATTGGTTGAATCTGTAGATCAATTTGGGAAGTATCCCATCTTAACAATATTAAGTCTTCTGATCCATGAAGATGGTATATCTTTCCATTTATTTAGGTCTCTCTCTC
>PVKY010002881.1:0-23676 GCA_004027775.1 Bradypus variegatus | reverse complement strand
GAGCTCTCATCAGCCTTCTCACCAGCTGGGCGAGGCATCCTTCATTATTCCTCGTTGTTGGCTTTTCCCTGACTGCCCCATCAGTTTTTTCCTGCCCTCCCCAGCGATGGAGATGGGGGCCCCAGCTTCCTGTTCCCAGAGCCGTGCTCTCATGAAAGCCTTTGTGCTCCCCTCCCTGGACTGTGAGCTCCTCCCTGGGCCCCCTGGGCAGGAGGTTTCCCTGTTTTGCTAGGCTCCACAGCAGACCCCCAGCGGCTGTACCCCCAGCGGCTATACCCCAGTGGCTGTACCCCCACACCTCGCCCGCCGTGAGTGGGCTCCTGCTTCCTGCACTGCAGCGCGGAGGTGTAACCTCGGAAACAGGAAGATGCAAATGAAGGCACCCCTGAGACCAGGGTGGCAACCCCAGCTTTGGCGAGGGGCCCCCCCACCTGCTCTCTCAGCCTCTGCTGGGCTCTGGGGCCCGAGTACCTCACCCTCAGCTGGCCTGAGAGCAGGTGCTGGCGAGGCACATTTGTCAGCTTGTCTTGCTGACGGCCCTTCCTCTGGTCACCCCGGACTGAGCTTGTGTTGGGGAATCTCCTCGAGGCCCTGAGGTTTGCGTGGGGACTAGAGGGAGCCAGGTGGAGAACAGGTGGCTGGGAACAGTGGGGGCTGGTGTCAGGGGGCCACAGTGGGCACCTCCCTTGAGGGGCAGAACAGCTCTCAGGGTGCTCAGCGAGAAGGCGCTCCGATGGGGGTGCAGCCAGAGGCTTGGAACCTCTGCAGGTGCTGACTGATCTGGGATTTGGGGCGGGCCGCTCCCCTCGGCCAGGTGTCTGCGGGTTGCAGCCAGGAGGAGCCCGTGGGGTTGGAACCGGGCACCCAGAAACAGCTTTCCTTAAGTCCTGGCAGCGACTGAGACCGATGTGTAACTTTAGGTTACAAATTGTACATTTTGTTACAAAAACACTGATGGGCCAATTAGACAGCACTGTCCCAAAAGAGAGGAGGAAAAGAAACTCTGCCTTTTAGTGATATATAAAAACAAAGTTACTTTTAGAATCTATGTGGCCATTTGCTTGATTATTTGCAGCTATTTAATTGTTCCTATATATATGGAACAAAAAAAGTGCTACATAAAATTAAAGACATCTATGCAGTTTCATAAGTGCTAAATATGGCTCCACAATATTTCCTTGTGTGTTTTGTAATACTATTTCTCATGTGCATTTAGATGATAAGTTCCTTGATTTTAATTCTGCCATGAGCATCATTGTACAAAAATCTCTGTAAGAACTTCTGATTCTTTCCTAGTTTAAATCAGAACTAATAATGAATGAGTATATATGCATTTCTGGCTTTTTAAACAAAGACTTGATTTCTATAAACTGAAGTCCGTGGTTTTAAGAAAAGGGATTCTTGTGCCAGGTTTTCCACCGTAGGCTTTCACCTGGCCGTACTTGCAGTGCCCTCTTAGAGAGTGTGTGGCCGCTGGCTACGACCCCGCGATGGTTCTTTCAAAGGCTAGACAATGGTGAGACTGGAAGTTTCTGAAGCAGCGGCTTTTGTGAAGAGAAGTGGGGGGCGGGGAGCATTCTGTGCACTTCCCCCCAGGGATGTGTTTTTGGGGCTCTCCGGAGAACAGGGACATCTCCAGCAGGAAGGGCTGTGATGCTCACTGATTGAAAAGCTACTTTTCTTCCTATTCACACTTCTAAAATGTCAAAGACTGGTACATTCAATACATGGATAAATTATACAAATTGGCTGGTCTGAGACCCAGTCACAAATTTGGCTAAAATTATTCAGGATATCAGAAAAACAAAAAGCTTTTTAATGTAAATAAAAATTGCTGACATTCTCTCTGCAGAACAAGAGTTGCCATCTGCCCCTGCACACCAGGCTCCCTCCTGCCTTCCCCCCACTGCCGTGTTCTTCCCAGACGTCTGGTTTTCCTAAGTAACTTAAGGGCTTAGAGCATTTGGGGGCCATGGAGTGGCTTTCTGGGACTTTTGTCAGCTGACCCAGTCTAGCAGTGATGTGATATTTTCCTGGCAGCGGAGTCATTTCTAGAGGAGAGAGGGGCACACTGGGGACTCTATTCTGAGAATCCCTGGGGCTGACCATGGAGTGGGTGTGAGTCAGAGGCTGTCAAGGAATGCTGGAGAACAGGTTGCGAAGGACGTGGGGAGCCTGCAGCCCCTGGCAGCATCCTGGGGTTTCTGAACAGCAACCTCCCCCCTGCTCCCAACCTTCCTGGAAGGTGCGGCCCAGGCCAGGTGTACCTTCATCTGGTGTCCTTCAGCCGTGAGAGCAGTGAGGCTGATGTGGTGGACTCCCAGACATCTCCATGCAGCCTGCAAGAGACAACAGCACAGAACCAGAGTTCAGGGCTTGCTATGTCCAAACACTTCTCAGCCAGGGTCCTCCCTTGGGACTGCCCACTTTTCTTCCGAGGGAAGGATCCTCTTCCTCACCCTGATGGGGCTGTTTGGCTACAAAGTGGGGGCTCCTCTTAGAGCAAGACCCCACCTCCTCTCACTCCCCTGCCAGGACTTGGTGAAGAGGGGAAAACAGCTTCCCCTGTTTTCACCTTGGACACTGGTTATGTGGCTGGCTTCCTCCTCCTCCTCTTCAACTTAGGGCTACTTAGCCCTCGGAAGAGGGATCAAAACACGTATGTACACAGAGCTCATGGGTCAGATGCTTCAAAGCCACTCAAGGCCCCGGTGAGTCCAAGCAAGGACTGTTAGCCCTAAGGTCTCATGGTGTGGAAATTGCTGTTGGCTTGATGCCTAAGTGCCACAGAATCAGTGTGTGATATTACACCATCAAAGAGAAGCCTCCATTTCCCCCCTGAGAGTGAAGGCAATGAGGGGAGAGAAAGTCGATAAAAACCACATCAGAAACCACAGCCTACTGCCCTGCCTCTTCAGGCTGCCAGCGTCCTCACAGCCTATTTTCTCTGGAGGATAATGGTATTATTCCAACATCTTCCTTTAAAAATACTGCAGGTAGAATGTTGGGCAGAAAATAAAAAAAAACCAGGTGTTCCGGTTTGCTAATGCTGCCATTATGTGAAACACCAGAAATGGATTGGCTTTTATAAAGGAGGTTTATTTGGTTACACAGTTACAGTCTGAAGGCCATGAAACTGTCCGAATGAAGGCATCTTGTGGTGTGCCTTCACCGAAGGAAGGCCAAAGGCATCTAGTAAACCTCTGTCAGCTGGAAGGCGCGTGGCTGGTGTCTGCTGATCCCGGGTTGTGTTCCAGCTCCTCTCTCAGCTCCTGTGTGTTCTTCAAAGTGTCTCTCTTGGCTGCAGCACCTCCGTCTGTCTGTGAACACTTTTATAGGACTCCAGTGATCCAATTAAGGCCCACCCTGAGTGGGTGGGGTAACACCTCCATGGAAATTATCCAGTCAAAAATCTCACCCACAGTTGATTGAGTCACATCTCCATGGAAACTCAATCAAAGGATTCCAACCTAATCAACACTGATACATCTGCCCCCACAAGATTGAATCAAAGAACACGGCATTTTGGGGGACACAATAAATTCAAACCAGCACACCAGGCATACATGGAGTGATGGAAAGATGGAAATGGTGATAAACAAAGATAATAAAATCATATACACAAGAGTTCTAGATGAAGGGATTATTGTATGCAGATTTAAAAATAGCAAGTATGACTTTTTCAAGGGGAAAGATACAAAACCAAGAATTTCAGCAGATGAATAAAAATTATTAAAAATGGAAATTCCAGAACTGAAAAAAATACAATAAGTCAAATGAAAAAATTTTGTTCATTTTTTAGACATAGCTGAGAAAAGAATCAGTGAACTGGAAAATATATCAGAAAAAATTATTCAAAATGAATAATAGAAACATAAAGATGAAAAATGGAGGAAGGGGGAGAGACAACGAGGATATGGGAAAATGCTAGATATGAGTAACTGGAGTTGCAGAAGGAATGACAGAGACAACAGTTCAAATTAATATTTCCATAACTGACAAAAGATGTCAGTACAATTCAGTAAGTACAATGAATCCCATACAGGGTAAAATGTAAGGAAAACCATACTCTTCCACGTCACGTAAAATTACTGAACAAGATTAAATCTTAAAAGCATCCAGAGGAAAACACATTATCACCTTTAAAGGAGCAAGCACATTACCAACAGCTAACTTCTCGAAAGAAACAATAGAAGTTAAAAAGTGGAATAATACTTCAAAATGCTGAAATAAAATAGTTGACAAGCAAAAGCCCTGTATCCATAAAAATACATCCTTCAAAATGATGGCAAAATAATGACATTTGCAGAAGAAACTGAGTTTCTTTTCACCAACAGATAAGCACTAAGGGAAATATTTAACTGCTAAAACAATATGATTGCCAATCTAGATAGTTATATTTAACAAAAAATTCTTCAAAAATTAGGGTAATTTAAAGATTTTTGCATAAACAAAAACTGAGAGTTTTTTTTTCCCTCACTTGCCCTCTTTTCTCTGTTTTTAGTTCTTATGTTTCTAGGATTCATATTTTTCTGACCCATTTTCCAGTTGACTAAATCTTTCCTCAGTTATATCTAAAGTACAGTTAAACCCATCATTGCATTCCGGAAATGCCAAAGGCAAATGATCTAATGTGGAAACTCAGAGATGTAGTAAAGATGAAGAGCTTAAGAGTGGGTAAATACGAGGATACATATAAATACTAATCATAAACCATAATAATAACATCTTATTGGGTTAAAATATATTAAGTATGAAAAGACATAAAACAATACCATTTAAGGTAAGTGATATAAAGTGTTCCAAGTTCCTTGCATCGCCCAAGAAGAGATAATAGACTTTAGTGAAGGCTGTATATTGTGATCTGTAACCTCTAAGGGAACTGATCGTTGGTAAATGAGAGAATCCATAAATGCAGGGGTCCTAGAGGAGAATACGAAAGAAACAAGAAGGGGAAACCCCTGTACTGTTTTGGCCAGGGTCTCGTCTAACAGTGTGGGAAGTGGGTGTGGAGCTCTGCTCCCGGGAGTCAGCCCAGCTTTCCTGGGAATCGGGGGGGGGGGCTCTCCGTGTGGGAAACCTGCTCAGGGAGACCCTCCTCCTTGGTTGGTCACACACTGCACCCCTGGAGTGGAAGTCATTGCTCCCCGTGTTTGTCCGGTGATGGTGGCTGCTGCTGTGGGCCTTTGGGACCCCAGAGAACCCCAAATGCCATGCATAGTGTGGCTGTCTGTCCTGTAGGTGCCTCCTTCACCCAGGGCAGCCACCCCCAACATAGGCAGGGCTGGAGTTCACTCCCTCGTCTTGGGGGCCCAGCATGGGGCCAGCTGCCCACAGTGGGGGCGAGTGCCCCCTGCCTGCCCCTTGACCATCCACCCAGCCCTCTGCCTTGGACCCAGGGGGATGCGGCTCAGTGTGCCCACTGTCACCACCTGGGGGGGTGCCTGGGGGTGCGGTTTTGTCCCTGTGCCTAGGCAATCAGGGCCTACTCGGGCAGCCTCTTGCCCCACAGTCTTCTCTCATGTGGAGACAGGTGTCAGAGGCAGCTGTGAGAACCCACAGAAGGGGCTCCTCGAGCAAGCACCAGGCAGCTGCAGGTGGACAGTCAGGGCCCGTCTGCCCCTGGGGATCCCGCGTGGCAACCAGCCCCCAGCGAGGATGGCCTGGGGCTGGGCAGGGCTCTCGGCGAGCGGCCTCTGCTCCTGCATCTCTCTGTCCACCCAGCGCAGCCCGGGGCAACTCTCCCCGGAGCCCAGGGCACGTGCCGGAGGGGCGCACACCCACCACAGCAACTCTCCCGGCCCCTTCTCAATTTTCTCAAATTCTCTGCAATTTTCTTTCAGTGATGTGTTGAGCATCTTTCTGTGCATTAAAGACACACCTGACATAGCAATTTTATGGAGTCATTTTAAAAAGGTGATGCAGGAAATGAAGTCCGAGATTTAAACAGAGCTTTACTCCTACTGCCCGGCTCTCCTCTTACCTGGCTCTGCAGGCCTGAGTGTGTGTGACTTGATTTCAACTTGACATTGTCTCTGGGAAAGAATGAATGAAGTGTGTCTGCAGGAACCACCCTCCTGAGGGCCAGGCTGGCGTCTGCTGCGGTGCCACCATAAGGCCATGCCCAGGGGGGCAGCGGCTGGCGCAGCCTGTAGCCGGAGGGCCGGCGCCATGCCCGTCTGCGTTTGTCCCCAGCCTGCAGCCCCTGTCGGTAGGAGTCCAGTGGGGCTGGCTTTTCAGTATTCCGGGTGCATCGAGCCCTGCTCCCCAGCCCTCCCCTGAGGATGATGGCCTGGTGGGCCCACGGTGTTGGGGTCTCCCCATCGCGCCTGTGGGGTGCCCTCCCCTCGGGGCCTGTCCTGGACACGCGGCAGCCATCCGTGGCTGCTGACCCTCCCAAGCCCGCTGGCCAGGCCCCTCCAGCCCAGGGCCTGGCGCCGCGGGCAGCAGAGCAGACCGGCCCGTGCACCCAAAGGGCTGCGAGGGGCTAAGGCACCTGCAGAAAACGGTCAAGCCCCCTCGCTGGGGGCTTGGTTCCCAACTCAGGAGCCCCACAGGGCAGACGGACCCCGACTCTCCACCTGCACCTGCCTGGGGGTCACCCCAAAGGCTCCACCTCAGTCCTCAAGGAAGGAAGAGAACAAGAAGGCAGCTGTCGCCACCAAGGAGTACAAACCAGGGGCTCAGTCGCAGTCCCCGTGCTCCCAGCTGGCCCACAGCTGCAGGGAGCTGAGGTCCCAGCACCTTCCTCCGTTCACCGCCTCCCTGCAGCATGCCGGGGGCAGTCCCTGGTGGCCCCCACCCTGCCCTCTCCGCTGGCCGCCCTCCCCGAGTCTGGGCCTCAGCTCCTAAGCACCCCAGGGCCAGGCAGGGCCTGCGAGAGGGTGGGCTCTATGACACGCTCCTCCCTCCGTCCTGCCAGGCTGGCTCCCGCGAGGCCCCCAGGCCACCTGGGCGCCGAGCCCTGGGGTTAACACAACAGCCCTTCATGGTTACGTGCAGCAAACGTTTGTCTGTGTTGTGAAGCAGTTTTTGTTTGCTTTGGTTTTTGCCACGTAAGCCTTTGTTTGCAAAATAGGTCAGAATTTCTGTTGCCTCGCCCAGCAGTGCGACCCAGCTCCCAACGTGGGTTTCTTGAGGGCGCTCCAAGGTATGAGTTTGAAACCATAGCTCGATGCAAAACTTTTTAAAGTGAGGCAATATGTACCAAAGCCTTTACACTGCATACATTGTTACCCACCTCGCAGTTCTGCAGTCAGGGATCTGATCAGGCCTGTTTTATGGCCCAGGAGCTGAGACGGTTTCACACTTTTAAAGGGTTGTAAAAACCAACAAGCCTGTGAGAGGGACCAGAGGCCCACAGAACCTGAAGTATTGGCCACGCTTTGTTATTAAATTACTAAATAAGTTTGCCTGCCAGGGATTATATGGATGAGCAAACAGTTAAATGCAAAAAAAAAAAAAAGATTCATTGCAACATTCTTTATACTGTATTAGTAAAATAAAGAAATCCAAGGACTTAACCAAAAATGCCTGAATTTCAAACATTGTGCAAGAGGTTCAATAGATCTTGGAGAATTCAAATCATGTCATATTTGGCAACTGTCAATACAGCATTTTTGGAGGAAATTTCTAATAGCTTGGGAAAATCATGACACAAGTAAGGAAGTAAATTTAAAGTTTCATTCCAGTTTTATTTGAAGGACTATGTGTGTATTTACACAGCTACGCATTTGATGTCGAGGCAGCTTGTTCTGTGGGGGGGGAGGGGGGGACCCCAGCCCACCTGCGCCGGTGCCCCTCCTGGGAGTCAGGGAGCATGGGTGGGGACCAGGCAGAGTGGAGGGGAGGCCACCCCACAGGCACGATGGGGAGACGCCAACACGGCAGGACCACCAGGCCGCCATCCTTGGGGAAGGGCCGGGGAGCAGGGCCCACCTAGCAGGGAGCAAGGCTGGCGGAGGTGAATGGCTTCCCTCTTGGAGGTTTTGGGGAGCGGCGGGGATTCCAGGAAGCCCACCGTGCCTGCAGGGCAGTGGGGACGAGGCCAGGAATCCTGGGGGGGTGGGGTGTGTGGGACTCAGAGCTGCTCCAGAGGGGTGGGCACCCGTTGGTGGGGGGCCAGGTGTTGGGGAAGGGCTTCCGCAGGAAGTTCATGGTCACACCTGTGGAAGGTTCTGGAAGAGGGAGTGGGAGAGGGTTCAGTCCTGTGTGTGGCCCCCCACTGCCCTCACCTGCCTCCAGCTGCCTCCCAGCTGCCCCCCGCCCTCTCACTGGCTCCGTGGAGCGTGTGGGCCTGTGCTGTGCTTCGGAAGGAGCAGGTCGTCACTGATGGATTCAGGGGTGACATGGGGTGGGAGAGACAAGGAAGCCCTCCAGGGGGACCCCCACAGGGCCATCCTGGCCTCCTGGTCACCTCATGTGTTCCTGGGTGTGTGCAGTGGGCGCAGGCAGGGGGTGGGGGCCACACATGGGGAGCACTCGCCGGCCCAGCCCAGGCCCCCACTGGGTCATGCTCAGAGCTGGGGCAGCAGTGGTGGGGGGCGCAGAGGGAAGGGCTTGGGGCTTTAGGTTGGGGTGGGAGGGGAGGGGATGGGGCGCCGGGAGTGAAAGGCTATCCCTGTGCACGGGGCCCTGGAGCCTCGAGACCTGGGTTAGCTCTGGGGACGCGGAGGCAGAGGGTGGGGTGGTGGCTCACGGCCCTTCGCATTTCAGGGACTCCGCCGGGTGGAGGACTCACTGTGTCTGCTCTCCCGGGGAGATCCCCAGCTCCTCGCAGAGCACAACATGGAGCCAGATGTGCCTGTAGTCTGTGGGGTCCAGCGTGGTCCCCCTCAACCTGGGTTGCTTTCTCACCCCCTCACCCTTGACGTGGCCGTCTCTGGGCAGGGGTGGGGGACACACACGACGCTGCCGCCACATGCTGCCGCTGTCTTCCCGACAAGCTGGGCAGGGCAGAGGGTGAGCGACCGTCCCCCCCATTCCCCCAGGCTCCAGAGGAAGAGGGAAAAGCCTGGGCGAGGCAGACCCAGCACCCATGGGACAAGGGACATCCCAGCACCGTCTCCTCTCGCCGTCCCGGATTCTGTCGTCTACTCCACGGAAGGCCCGTGCACCAGGGCAGGGTGTGGGCCCCTGTCGCGTGTGTGTGTGTGTACACCTGTGTGCACGTCTGGGTGTGCACATGGCTATATATGAGTGTGTGCATGCGTCTGGGTGCGTGCACCTGTTTGTGAGCATGTGCACATTTCTGGGTACGCGTGCATCTGTGTACGTGTGTGTGCACGTGTGTGAACTGTGCGCATGCGAGAGTGCGCAGGTGTCTCCCGCCTGGCCCCTGCGGTTCGGAGGCCCGGGTCACCCAACACGAAGTACCCCTTCCCGCCGGCGGCCTCTGGCTGGCCGCTCCCGCCGCTCCCGCCGCTCCCCGCGCGCTCCTGCTGATCCCCGCCGCTCTCCACCCGCTCCCCGCGCGCTCCCGCCGCTCCCCGCCCTCCCCGCGCGCTCCCGCCGCTCCCCGCCCTCCCCGCGCGCTCCCGCCGCTCTCCAGGGCTCCGCACCTGCCAAGGGCTTTGCTGGGCCAACAGCGCCCCCTCGTGCCATCTCGCGCCTGCGCACGGAGGCCGCGCGAACCGACTTCCACCAACAAGGTTTTCCAGGTGCCGAGAGTTGGGAAAATGTGAAAACGGCTTAGTCGGAGCCTAGAGAGGGGAAATTCCCAAGACGAGGCCAGAACGCTGCCAAGCAGGTGGCAAGTCAGCTGATGAACAGGTAGATGACTGCACCCTTCCCTGGAAGGCAAGCACCGGGTGGTAAGATTGTCTAGAGAAAGCTCTGGGGACCCCTCAGAGCCGAAGACCTACCCCTACTTCCTCCTTCAGTCCCCCCCACCCCGGAGTGTCCTCGTCATCTTTTGAAATTTGAAATCCCCACCGAGGGGCGGCAGTCAAGCCCTGGTTCGTGGCGTTTGACCCGGTAACTAACGAAGCCCACTCGCCTGACTACAAACCCTCCTAGGAGGCAAGGGGCTTCTTTTAAGCTGGTGGAAACCTTTTGCCATCTCTAGAGACCCAAAGCTACTTCCTTTGCACAGTAAAACTTTGGTGCTGAATAAAATGCTGTCGTCTCAAACTCAGCTCAGGTTTGTCTTTGAGGGGAGCCACAAAGCCCCGGGTCGGTGCAGACACCCCCCTCCTGTCCTGTGGTCCCCACACCTGGTGGTTCCCTGAGGCCTTGGGGCACAGCCGGGAAGCCTGGCGTTCAGGGGCCCTGGGCCCACCGGACGAGGCCACGGACCTGCCTTTCCAGGTGCCCCCTGCCGGGTCACACCGTCCCTTCAACTCGGGGGCCTGTGCTGGGCACCCACACTGGGAGCTGGGCACAGGGCGGAGCCACAGAGACCAGGAGTGGGGTCAGACCCAGGGCGGGGGTGGGGGAGGGCTGCTCCAAATGTGGGGGTCATAGTCCAGATGCGGGGGCGTCCCCTCCCAGTGTGGGGGTCCGACACAGGTGCCTGGCCGGGGGCCTCTCCTCAGTCTGTTTGGCTGTGCCTTCCCCCTGCCTCCTCCATTTGGGGGACACAGAGACTGGGAGGCCGCTCACTTCCTGGATGCCCCTGTTACAGCAGAGTTGGATCATCGCTGCGTTTCGGGGCTCTCAGTGTGGGGAAGGGCAGACTCACGTTTCGGTTCTGCTTTGCCAGGACGCTCTGAGTTTGGGTCGGGCCTTTTCCCTCCCGTCTCCGATTCCGAGCCCTCTGCAGAGGTGCAGGCTGTGCCGGGTAAGGGCCGTGACTGCCAGGGGCTGGGGCCCGGGCTCACCCAAGGGGCCTTCCTGTGCCCGTGGCTGAGATGCTGTGATTTCGCAGACGGGGTGTGAACAATATTCTTGTGCACGGAGTCACTGATTTGGGACATTCTCAGGTTGGGAGAGCCCCCAGGGAAGGTGGCCTTGACGACGAGACGGGGAGGCTGGGGCCAAACGGAGCCGAGTCCCAGAGGCCTCCTGAGGTTTGACCTTTGTCTCTCGTGCTTGTCCAGGTGTGGGGTCGAGATGCGGTGGGTGCCTGGGTCTGTGGACCAGTTGGGGTGGGCATGTCTGAGACCCCCTCCCCAGCAGCCCCTCCCCACTGCCACCGTCCCTCCCCTCCAGGCCCCCCAATAAAAGGCTGGCTTGGGGCCTGTGCACACCCCTGCCCTCACCTCCAGGACCTCAGTTTACCCCTCCTGAGCCCCTCCAATGGGAATGGGGGTCTCTGAAGCCCTGTGTCCTACTGGAGGAGGCACCAGTCGTGGGGAGAAGGTTAGGACACCGCCGGGAAGCCAGGGGGAGGCCAGGCAGGACGAGTGGGTGCTGCTTCTTCTTGTGATTTTGCGGTTCCACCTCCCTTGAATCTTTGAGCAGATGGCTCCCTTCGCAGCACGGGAGAGCTGCAGCTGGCTGTCTCCGGCAGGCAGCCATCAGCGAGCTCTCGCCTGGGACAAGGGGCCAGAGGCAGCTGTGGGAACCCCAGGGGTTCAGGCCAGCAGCCTCGAGCTGGGAGCATGGCAGGCTCCTGGTCTTGGTGACAGTGGGTCCATCCAGGCCGGGGTGACGCACTCACCACGGGCTCCTCTCGTCCCTCACGCTCTGCCGGGTCAGGGGCTGGGGGGACACCGCAGACCAGTGCCTGGCATTCGGCTCTGCCCCTGCTCACCCCGACGGGCCCTGCTCAGGAAAAGGCCCACCAGACACAGCCTCGGGTCGGAGTGTCCAGGGAGAGGGACGCGGCCACCCTGGGCCTGCCCACCACGTCCTCCTGCTGCTGCCCCCTGAGGGTGAGCGTCCACCAAGGAAGGGCCAGCCTGGGTGTGGGGCAGGGGGCAGGGGCAGACTGGGGCCCCTCCACCATGGCCGCCCTCTTTGTGACCACCCTGCCTGTGGCCACCCTGCCCGTGGCTGCCCGGTCCACAAAAAGGACAAGCTGGGGGCAAGCCTGGACCCTGGCTGTGGCTCGGCCAAGTCGGAGCTGAGGGGTCCACCTCCTGGGGTGGGGTGGCCTCCTGAGGACAGCTGGGGACAGAGCAGGGGCCTGGGGACAGAGGAGGGGAGCCAGGTGGCTGGTGGCTGAAGGGTGTTGCTGACATTTGGGGGGACTTATTTTAGGAATAAACCCTCATTTTTCTCATACAAAACCAAACGAAACCCCCCTGACCTTCAGCTCTTCCTTCTCCTTGTCACTGAAGCACACCGTCTGCACAGAAAGGGCCCAACTGCTCTGTGCTAGATTTCCGGGGCTGCTCCCACAGACCCCCCCAGCCGATGGCTGAGGGTCAGGGATTTATGGACCTCAGCCAGCAGCAGGAAGGCCAGTGTGCGGCGTCTGAGGTCTGTGGGGCCACTGGCCATCAAGCCCTGCTGCCTCTCACAGCTGGCCGTCTCCTTCCATCTCCACCTGCAGTTTGGGGTCCTTGTCCAGTTTCCTTGGCTCATAAGGACCCCAGGCTCACAAGCTCCCTGCTCGGTTTGGCCTCATCTCAGTCGGCTCTTTAGACCTTTACAGATGAGCCCACCCCAGGCCACCCCGATCCAGGTCAAGGTGCGAAACTCTGCCCGTTCCCCAGAAATCCCCCTTCCCTGCCTGCCCCCACAGAGAAGGCCGTTACCTGAGGTCTGTCATCGTAGGTGAGTTTGCCTCTCCGTGCACCATAACTCGTGGATTCATGCGGTGCCTGCTCTTTTGTGTCCAGCTCTATGTAAACCTCGTAGCCATGGACTGTTTGCTGCTGGGCCTCCTGCCGTGTGGACGGGCCACGGCGTCACCCATGCTGCCCCAGCCGAGCTTCTGGTAGTCTCCATCCTTGGCTGTGAACTTGCCAGCCCTCCTGCTGGAGAAGCCACACGTGCCCATTTGCTGGGTGTGTACGAGGGGGCAGCCGAAGACTGGCCCCAGTTTCCCTCACCCAAATCCCTGGAACCCATGAGTATGGCCTGAGATGGCAAAGGAGGTTTATGGATCTTGGGGGGGACTGGAGACCCCAGGTTACCTGATGGGCCCTGCCTGCAGTCATGGGTGCCCTGGAAGGGGAGGCCGAGGGACCTGAGGTGGGGGGTGGCCACATGACGAGGGGCAGAGAGAGCCAGAGATGCTGCCGGCCTTCGGGGGGCTGAGGGGTCCCAGCTGGAGATGGGCCTGCCCTTCCCCATCTGGCCTGGTGGGGGCAGCGGTCATCTCGGGGTTTCATCTGTGGTTCCCCAATGAGTGACGAAAGTGAGCCCTTTCCTGTGCATTTATTGCTGTTTGTGCGTGCTCTTTTGACAAGTACCTGTCCACTCTGCCCATTTCCTTGGCGTCTTTAACCTACTGGAACGATCTCCATTTTTCTTATTCTTCTGGGAAAATTCTTTTGTGTTAAGCATTTTTGAACCCCTCTCTTTAGGAGCGAACCATCATGGACATCTATTTTCTGGGCAGCAGCAAAGACAATTGTGCCAGTTTGGATATATTATGTCCCCCAGAAAAGCCATGTTCTTTAATGCAATCTTGTGGGGCAGACGTATTTAGTCTGGATTAGGTTAGATCCTTTGGGTTGGGTTGTTTCCATGGAGATGTGACCCACCCAACTGTAGGTGATAACTCTGATTAGTTTATTTCCATGGAGGTGTGGCCCCGCCCATTCAGTGTGGGCCTTGATTAGTTTACTGGGGCCCTGTAAGAGCTCAGACAGAGGGAGCTTGGTGCTGCAGCCAAGAGAGACGTTTTGGAGATGGCCACTGAAAGAGAACTTTTGCTAGTGCGGCGTTTGCCTGGGAGAAACCAAGAGAACGCCCCCAGATGCCTAGAGAGGAACGTCCTGGGAGAAAGCCACTCTGAAATCAGAAACCCGGAGCAGACGCCAGCCACGTGCCTTCCCAGCTGACAGAGGCGTTCTGGACGCCATCGGCTGTTCTTCAGTGAAGTACCCTGTTGTTGATGCCTTACTTTGGACACTTGTATGTCCTTGGGACTATAACTTTGTAACCAAATAAACCCCCTTTATAAAAGCCACTCTATTTCTGGTGTTTTGCATAATGGCAGTATTAGCAAATGGGAACAATGATCCTAAAATGTAAGGTGGACACAATCCTTCGGGGGGGAGGCCCTGCATTTTGGATACACAAATCACCAATCACTCACACCCCCTCTCCCAGCCCCCTAACCTCTAGGGGGATCCCCCTGCCCAGGGGCCGCTGACCATTTTCTTACACTCGCCGACCCGTCCTTACCTTAGCCTGGGCCCAGGGCCTGGTGCCTGGGACCCACCCACCGTACTTTAATTTCTTTTTATTTCATTTTGTGGACCCACCCACAAAATGCTTTAACTTCTTTTAAACTCAGCAGAAAAAAAGGAACTTTGAGGTGGGAGGAAAAGCTTTAATATATATTAGTATATTCATGTTCACACCAACGCCGCTGTGAAATATAACTTTTGGTACAGTTTTTCTGGAGTGAAAAAGGCCCCATGTGGCATGAGCTGCCCCCATCTCTCCAACCTACTCATCCCCGAGTCTTGGCTTCAGCGTCACGCCCTCTGAGAGCCTTCTCCAGCTCCCTAGGCGGGACTTGAACTCCAACCACGTCTGCTGAGTGAGCCGGCAGCACCCAGAGCTCGGAGCTCGGCACGAATGAACAGGTGCAGCCGGCACCCCCCGTGGGGAGAGCCCCGGCCCCCGAGAGCCACGCACACCTGCCCCCTGCCGAAGCAGGTGCACTGGGGTGCTGGGGCTCTCTGCTCAGACTGCAGCGAGCCCCTCCTGCTCGCCGGGGACCCCGGGCTGGAGTTTGTCCCTTTCGTTTCCTAATCACGAGTTCCCTGGGCTTTGTTATTTCACACGATGTTTGCATCAACGAACACATCTGTTAACTTCGTCTTACTCATGTACGCTTACAAAGGCTTACATGGTAAAACATCGAAAACAAATACATTCCCCGACTTGAAATCAAACCTTATTGTATTTTAATTTCAGAGTTGTCTGTGGAAAGCTGACTCGAAAGACATTGAAATTGAATAGGTAATTAATTCACACGTCCCTACAAAAGAGGGGAAAGAACACAGAAATATTACAAAACAAATTATCGGTAACATTTTGTAAGCACTGAAATTAATGTAGTGTGAATTTGTCATTTCTACCAGAAGTTACAGATTTTCTATATTATAATTAAATCTTTTTAATGTAAAAAAAAATAGGAATTTTGCCCTTTCTGGCCTCCTGGGAAGCAAGAACTAGTGTATCTAATTATCTGAACACATAAGAACATAAAGGAATAGCAAGTAGTGAAATTATAAAATGTTCGGAACAACTCCATGTTTTCTGATTAAATGCTCTTTCTGGGGCGCTTAGCAATCAGATTGCCCCGATGTTCCCAGTAATTGCATGTGTCAAAGCCAGGGCTTTGTGTAATGGACCAAATGGCTACAATTCTAATTTAGACGGTGCTAACTGTCCTCCCTGCTCCCACGGGCAGTGCGTCAGGCCCGGGCGGCAGGAGCCGGAGAGGGCAGGGGCCCGGGGGCCACGGGTTAATGGTGAGCTGGAATCTAATAAGGCCACATCACAACAGTGGAATTTTTTAAAAAGAAATGCAATTTGCCAACACAAAGCCAACCACCTGCTCTCTCTCTTGTATTATCCATGTAAAGGAGGATGTCTAATTTTTTTGTAGCTCCAGGGCAGTGAATTTTAACAGCCAAGGCTGTGTTGGTGTTCAAAACGTGAAATGAGGTCTTTTAGATGTATTTGAATCTTAAAAACAAAACAAACCAAAATTCCATCTTTAACTTTTAAAATGGTCGCAACATCCAGGGGGTATCTGGTGAGAAAAGCTCTGTTTCCGACCGTGTGTCTCTCTGAGGGTGAGAGGGGTTTGTGCGAAGCAGCAAGGCTGGGCCGGAGGCTGCTGTGCGCCCTGTCCTGCAGCCCTGACCCTGGCCGGGTGTCGGCTCTGAGGTGGTCACCTGGAGCCCTCCGAGCCCCGTGTGGGCCACGCCGTCCTCCTCCAGCCCGCGGTTCACGCGGTTCCCCGCTTTTGGCAGATAAAAGGCTGCGTAAGAGGGGATCCGCGTGTTTAGACCAGGGGAGACCGAGGCTGGGAGGGCACGATTCAGGGGGTGGGGGCGATTTAGGCTGAACTACTGCTGGGCTGGGACAGGCGGTCCTCGAGGAGGCCATGGCTGCCCTGGGGTCCCTGCCCCGTGGGTCCCTGCTAACGAAGCTCAAGAGATGGAACAGTCACCACCTGGCAGTCACCATCATGGGTGGAGCAGCCCCCGGTCGCCCCATCGGGAGAGCAGGCAGCCCCCGGGAGAGCTCCAGACGAGGCTGCCGGGACAGGGAAGGGAGCACGGAGGGCAGGGGCCCCGGATTCCGTCCCAGACGCACCACGCAGCACGGGGGCCACGGGGCAAGGTCCTGCAGGTGCCATGATGGGGTGCAGGGACCCTCGGGAAGGTCCCAGGGAAGGGACCCGGGGGGATCTGTGATGGCACAGACACTCAGATCACCTGGGAAAGCCAATAAGAAAGAAGAATTAGCAAATTTAAAACGAAGAATCACCAACTTCCAAAGAATCCTTCCATTCCTGTCTTTGTCTCTTCAGCACAGCTCTCTGCACTGCTGGCTGGTGGTGGAAAGGATGAACGGTTCCTGTGCTTACAGCACTGTGCAGACGGGGTTCCACCTTTACTCCACGGGGAAACTGAGGCCAAAGAGCCTGGCTGGGTGTCCCGGGGTAGGCAGCAAAAGGACTGACTTGTGCCACACGCCTTCTCCTTGGCCTGGGGAGGGGGAGGTACTGGGCATCGATTCTCAGTGGGGTGTGTGCGTAGCGTGCACATGGATGTGTGTGTGTGTGTGTGTGTGTACGTGCAAGAGTGTGCGTGTTTCTGCTATGGAACCCGGAACAGAGCAGAGGATACTGAATTATCATTATGATCAACCACATGGTAAAGGCCAAACTGATACTTTTCCCCTTACCAGGGCCATGGCATTTAATTTTTAAGCAAAAAAAGCAGGGGTGGCCATCATCGAGATACCTGGCCTGAGGCTGGGGGGCCTGACCCCCCACACCAGCCTTTTTTGTTGCCAGAATCCTCCTGACCCCTTCCCTTTGCCAGTTTGCAGGGTTCTTGGACATGTGTGTCCCTCCTGTGGTGGCAGGAGGGAGACTGAGTCACTGAATCGGCAGCAAGCAGCCTGGACGCTCACGGCTCGTCAACTGAGAGTCCTCGGGGCCATGAAGAAGGGGAGGGTCCCCCTTGTCTCACAGCTTGGCACCCCTGTGCCTGGTGGCAGCTCCTGGGGTCCCGGCCTCGTGGTCCTCATGGGTGTGTGGGAGGGCAGCATCCTGGCCCTTCCTGAGGGGCCCGGGGCCGCCCACCCCTGGGCCCATCCCTGGCGCACACAGGTCCGAGGTGGCTCGGTGGCTCCAGGCTGCCACAGCGTCCCACCAGGCCTCGTCTTACTTTTCTCGGTGCACTCAGGACACAATTTCTGCAAGATGAATCGGCTTGGTTGTGTGAATAAGTCCCCCAAGGGGCCATGCCTTTTGTATCCCTGAGGCACCCATGTCCCCTTTTCCTGAAGCACGAGCCGATCTGACGGCCCATTCTGACGGATGCTCTCTGGGCACCCTCTCTCGGGGGACATGACTTCCAGCTTCCTGTCCTCGGGCGTCTGTTTCGAGCTGTGTGCTGCGAGAAGACTCTCACACCGGGGACTCGCGGTGTCCCAGGGCACAGGGATGTGGGGGCCGAATTACCCACCCTGCTGGCCCCCGCAGAGCGACACGCTGATTGGTGGGGGGTTCCCCATGCAGCACCCGATATTTTGTTACCCGCCTGGAGCACCTCAGCCCAGGCTGCCCCTCTGTGCCCTCATCCCTGCCCCACCCCTGGGGGCTGCGTCCACAGCCACCTGACTATTGATCCCCATGGCTGCAGCAGATGGCCTGGAAGGCTCGTCGCCATATCCCGGCCGCGGCTCCCATCACCCCTGGGCTGTGGGCGCCCCTGGCCACCCTCCCACGCTTGCCGGCGTTTTAGTCTCCGTGGCTGCTCCAGCAAAGACCATGAATGGCTTAAACAATGGAAAGTTACTAGCTCAGAGCTTTGAGGCTAAGAGAAAGGCGAAACCGAGGCGCACTCACGGCGATGCTTTCTTCCCAAGGGCGGGCGTCCTGGGTCCCCGGCTCCTCGGCCACACCGCAAGGCCCCTGGTGGCCCCTCCTGGCCTCTCCCTTCTCCTCCGGGTTCTGCTGAATTTCGGCTTCTTCCTTCCGTGGCTTTCTCTCTCTTTCTCTGTCTGAGTTTCATTCCCTTATGAAGGACCCCAGGAAGAGGATTAAGACGCGTCCTGACCGGGCGGAGACACACCTTCCCTGAAAGTCCTTCTTGCCCGGGTCCACACCCGCAGGGATGGAGGAAGGTTAAGACCCCATTTTCCGGGGGGACGTGCAGCTCTAAAAGACCACTCCCCAGCAACGCGCTGTTGGTTCCCATGTGGCCCTCTCCCTGGAAGGCCTGCAGCTCAGACCCCGGCCCCTCAGGGACCCCTGCCATGGGTGGCGGCAGCAGCCGGTAGTCACTGGGCCTTTCTTGTGCCACCTGGGCCTTCCAGGCCTGTCGGGGAGTCGTCACCCCTGTGCTGGGTCCCCGCTCTGCCATGGACTCGGGTGAATCGGCCACTTCCCTTAGGAAGCTTCTGCTCCCTGGTTCGAGGAGTCCAATTGTCTTCCCTGTGACAACTTCACAAATATCCGGACACGGCCGTCAGTGCCCTGAGTTTTCTCGTCTTGCAGTGAAAGCGGCATTTCCACCACTGACCCCACGCCAGCTCTCCACCGGCCCAGCCCAGGGCCACGGCGTCTGGCAGCTGGTGAGAGGACACTGCCCATTTGGATGTATTGTGTCCCTCAGAAAAAGCCGTGTTCTTTCATGCAGTCTTGTAGGGGCAGATGTAATAGCATTGATTAGGTTGTAATATTGGATTAAGTTGTTTCCAAGGAGATGTGACCCACCCAACTGTAGGTGATAACTCTGACTAGACAATCTCCACCGAGGTGTGGCCCCGCCCACTCAGGGTGGGCCTTGTTGAGTTTACTAGGGCCCCATATAAGCTCAGCAGGAGCAGCTCAGTGCTGCAGCTGGGGCCCCATATAAACTCAGACAGGAGCAGCTCAGTGCTGCAGCTGACAGAGACATTGTGAAGATGGCCATTGGAAGCTGATGCAGACGTTTTGTAGAGGACCATTTTGAAACGCAACCTGGGAGCAAGCAGACACCAGCCACGTGCCTTCCCAGCTAACAGAGGTTCTCCAGATGCCATTGGCCATCCTCCAGTGAAGGTACCCGATTGCTGATGTGCTACCTTGGACACTTTATGGCCTGAAGACTGTAACTGTGTAACCCAATAAACCCCCTTTATAAAAGCCAATCCTTCTCTGGTATTTTGCATCCTGGCAGCATTAGCAAATCAGAGCAAATGCATTCTTGGGGTTCCTGGCCCCGGACCTCCAGGCCCAGGTTCTGGTGGAGAACACTGTCTGCAGGTGGACGAGGGCTCCAGCCCAAGAGGCTCCACGCTCAGGGGTCTGAACCCCATCCCTGCTGCCGCCTGGGAGGGGACAGCACCTGAGTGTTGGGTCCTGGCCCTGCCCTCAGCCCTGCTGGCCCCAGCCCTGAGCGGCAGCTCCCGGGACGGCCAATGTGCCCAGCGACCTACTTCAGCGCCGTCTGCCCCACACCTGCTCGGTCAGGTGAGCTTGGTCCTGACCCACTGGGGGCCCAGGTTGTGACCACAGATCCTGACAACAGCTGCTTCCTTGGGCTCTTCTCCAACTGGCCAGAATTGGCAGTAGACAGTGGTCAGTGGGACAGTGGGAAGGGGCAGTGGGGCAGTGCTCACCCTCTACTGAGGAGACAGAAAATAAGAAACAAGCAGAGAATCACGACACGGTAAACGAGCATGTGTTCTGCAGATGATGGCTTTCCAGGCAGTTGTGTATCTAGTGTTCATTCATTCAGTTTATTGGCAATTGTGATATGCAAAATCTTCCACATTTGGCTTTTGTGGCTGTGAGCAGGGGCCGCAGTGGCTGCTGTGACTGGTCAGGTGTGGGTGGAAGGGTCTGACCCCATCCAGCCTCATGCAGGGGCTCACGCCCAGCAAGGACTCCGTGAGCTCCAAGTGGCTTTGCTTCTTGCTGCCCCTAATCCTGGGCCCCTGCTCCAGTGGGCTTTGCTCGGTGTACAGTCCACCATTCCCCCAGGGCTCTGCCACATCTGCATAGACTGGAACTGGGTGCCTTTCCTTGTTTTCCATAAATGTGCATCGACTGACACCCCAGCAGGGCACACACATGGCCTGCAGTGTGCACAGCAGAGTTCCTGAAATGGGGGAGGGACTGAATTCACCCCCCCCGGGTCCCGGGGCGCATGCCATGGAGCTCCTGAGCCAGGGGCCTGTCGGCTGCTCCCCATCCGCGCCCCCTTGCCCCAGCCTGCCCCATCCAGGATGGCTTCTGGGGGTGCCAGGCTCCCAGTTGCTCTGAGGCCATCACTGCCTGTGGCCCCTTCCAGCCAGCGAGGTGCTGGGCTGCGTGGATGCTGAGCTCATCCCGAGCTTGAGACACTCAGCATTTCACTGTGAGGCCGTGGCACCTCCCGACACGTTCCTGCCTTTTACCAGCAGAGCTCCTGGGGGACACCATGGCCTAGGGTTGTCAGTGGTGACAAGAGTCTACCCAAAGCCACCCAGGGGCTTGGGGCTTCGGAACCCTCAGCAGGAGCAGGTCAGGCACCCCCAGGGGAAGGAGCTCCGGTTCCCCCAGGGGCACCCTCCACGCTTCTCAGAGGCCCGGAGCCCCGACCCCCCGGTGCGGAAAACCCGCACAGCTTCCAGCCCCACCCCCTACCTGCTGCGGGTACCCCCGGGGCCCTGTGCCTGCAGCCCGGATCTCAGCTGCCTCCATCTTCCTACAGAGGAGGTGGCTGGGTTGAGGAGGGGCTGTGGGGTCTCGGGTCTTGCCTTGAGCTCTGTCACCTTCTCACTGCCGCATCCCACAGACCCTTGGAGAATCCCCTACCCAATTCCAGAGCCTCACCCACACCTCCTGCCAGCACTGATTGGGTGACACTGAAATTCAAACAGAGCTTCACTCTCTCCATGAAGCCTTGACACAGACTCACACAGAAGTGGCCCCCCTCCGTGGGATCAGAGCCCGGGGGCCACTCGGACCCGGCAACGGCTGGGGAAGCTCGAGCTGCCTTCTCAGCTCTGCGGTGACTGTCATTTCCTCCCGATGTGCCTCGGGAAACGTCAGGCCTCTGAACGGTTTTGATGAGCTGACCTAGAAAATCCCGTTCAGGTCCGATGCCGGCTGCCACACGTGACTCACCCTCAGGCTAAACTCCGCAGGCAGCTGTGGCTGCGACAGGGCGGCATCGCCAGTCCCCCAGGTGGGCTGTGCAAACAGCCACGTCAGTCCCTGGCGGCCTCCAGAATTATCCCCGGTCAGGCCTGAGTCCCTGCTGGTCCTCCCCTCTCTGCCAGGCGAGAAACTCGAGTGACCAGCAGGGAAGGCTCCATCTTTTCATCCCATCCTTCAAATAACCCCCGGCTCAGGCCACCCGAGTGACAGATGACGTGTTATTTGCAGCTATGCGTGTGTAGCAGGACCGGCCGGCACGTGCTGACAGCGCAGGGAGATGTGGTGAGCCGTGACTGGCTCTCGCTGCGGGCTTTTCGTAAACAGCCTGCATGTTTTGTTTTGAGCACAAGGATGTCTGGGCAGAAAATCTCCCCACTTCCGCAATGTGTGGCCTCTGGCTTAAGAAATTCCCAAAGTTCTTGGGGTACAGCACTGACCTGACTTTTTGGCTTTTAGCTAAAACCGTTTATTAACCTCATGACTTCTCTACAATCTTTACTAAAATCTGCCAGCGAGTTTATGGCATAAAATGCTTGTTCGACAATCTCAGCAGGACTACAAATGCCGACTTTGGAATGGAGACAGACTCTTCCCTTGTCGGGGGGACAGCATCACGTTGTGTGTGAGCTTGGGGCAGCCCACCTGGCTTGTCAGCTGCAGCCGCAGGGCCCAAGGCCCGGGAGCCCGGCGACCCCTCGGGGACTCAAACACCAGCATTGGCTGGGACTCCCTGCAGGCCCATTCCAGAAAGATCTGTGTGGCTCAGGAGATGCGGCTCACAGATCGGGCAGCTTCTGACCTTGCTAGCCTCACGGAGGTTCAAGGTCACAGGGGAACACACGAGTGCAGCTCCAGGTTCTCATGAAACAGGCTCACACTGTCTTTGGACACGTGGGTGGGCTCCTCCAGGTGTTTCCTGTTGGGACTTCGGGGGTGACTGAGCAGCTGCCGTGTGTGGCAAGGCGCAGGCCGGGTGGAGGGTCCCAGCCCCTGGGTCTGAGGCTCCTGGCTGGGTTCGTGCTGAGCTAATGAAACGGGGCAGTGTCCGGCAGGGCCTGCCGCCATGCGGGGCCCGAGCAGAGGGGTGAGGGCTCAGGAGTGGACGTCAGTGTCCGCAGGGCACGTGGTTGGAGTTTCCCGGCTGCAGGAGGTGTTCCCACCAGGCAGTCCCCCCCCTGCCTGCCCCGTCCTGAGTCTGCCTCTTGGCTCAGCTCCTCCAGAGGAAAAAGCCTCCCCGTCTGGGGTCCCAGCAACGCATTTCCAAACCGGCAGACCCGATAAGGCCTGGCATGGCCTTGGAGAGGCTTCCTTTGAAAGCACCGGCCGGAGCAGCCAGGGCATAGCGGAGGTCCTCAGCTGGGGTGTGGGGCTCAGCCGAGTGCCACACACCTGTCCAGGGGACACCTCTGCTGTGGAAAGCATCACAGGCTGGCCTGTGTGGCCTTGAGGGGTCCCCAGGCATGCTGAGATTGGTGGGGGCTTCGAGAGGGGTGCTGACACCATCTGCTGGGATGGTGATGCTGACTTGGTAGGCTTCCTTCTGGTGTTCCTATAAACAATGTCTGAGCAGAACCTTGCAAGGCAGCAGTCCAGGAAGGAAGGCAGCAAATGACGTCTGTTATCCTTTCACCACCCCAAAAGCAATCTAATGGGATACGAGGTCCTGTCACCTTAAACCACACTCATGAACACTGCTGCACCACAGAAGAAATGAGGGCAAAAGAGACAGATCCTGCATCTAAACAAGTTGCAGTTGTGTTGAGTTGGTGCACGTGTGTGTCTGATGCAGTTAAACCATCTCTGGCCTCACAGTGAACCGCATGAAGCTGCTACATTCTACAGCCACACGTGCACACCACGTGCTGTGCCTGCCATGCTCCACCTCCCCCCCGATTCTTTGCCTCTCCACCTTGTTCTCTGGTTACTTTTCTTTGACTCAGCATCAAAAGTGTCCCCTTAGGGGCCAGGCAGGTGGCCCTTCCATTTAGGTGAAGTTCTGAGGCTCAGCAGCTGGTGCTGCTGGGAGGGCGAGACTCCAGGGAGCTCGAAAAGGAAGAAAACACAAGCTTGAGCCCACCATTGGTTGCTGCCCTGTGACTGGGGAAGGAAGAGGGACAGCGGGGACGGCCACCAGCTTGAGAGCATTTTCCACGCCCACGAGTCATGGCGACCAGCCAGGTAGTCTGGTCCGATTCTTAATGAGTTAAAACAGATGAGCCCACCCATCCCAC